>PVIH01000228.1:0-107500 GCA_004025045.1 Sigmodon hispidus
AAGGGCTTTGCTATATTTATTTATTTAGACTCTGGGAGTGGAACCCCGGAATTCACAGATGCTAGGCAAGCACTCTTACACTAAGTGATAGGCCTAGCTTTTAATAGAGAGGTGCTGGCCTCCTCCTCAGTGAAAGGATCACAAGGGCAGAAGGACTTCCTGGAAGCTTATGAAAGGCTTCTCGATGATTTCCCATAGTTCACAGATCTCTCTGTTTGACCACTGAATTAAAAACCACCCATATGGGTGAAATGACAGAATGACTGAGATTTGCTTCAAAACTCTCCAGCAAACCAAGCAAGTTGGGGGCGGGAATAGAGGCCTCATAATGGAGAACTTGTTACACACAGCTGAAACCAGTGGAGGGTTACATAAGGATCTATCTCTGCAGCCAGCAACAACACCTGGGAATTCTAACAAGTTGCAAAGTCTCAAGCTGGGGCCAAGCCCAGGTCTCCCAAATAAAATAACCTCTGGGGCTAGGGCCCAGTAATCTGTGTTTTAACAAGCCCTCCAGAGGCGTCTGCTCAGCTACTCCATACACCCTCAAATTGAAGACCCACTGAATAAATATCATTCTCTCCCTTTTTGTGTAAACAGTAGATTTCCATAATAAAGGGTTTTTAAAAACATCCCTGTGGGCATTTTTGTTGTTGAGGGTTTTTTTCTTACATCATTTGTCTCCAACTGCTATTTAACTATTTTTATAATCTTCTCGAGCCAGAACAAAAGACCAGGAGACAGAAGAAGCCGCGACACTCATTCACTGTCTCTCCTCAATGTTTGTCTCCCTCTCTGTGTATGTATATGTCTGTATCTGTGTGCCTGTTTGTCTCTGCCTCCCCCACCCCTGTTGTTGCAAATGTAAACTTCCACGCGCGCACGCACGCACACGCACGCACGCACACACACACACACACACCCCACACGTCTCACACCTGAAGGCTGTCTACACCTGGTGACCCTGGAGCAGGTCCACGGATGTGGAGCAAGCTGCAGTTGCAGTCTGGGCCCTTGCAACCGGACTGCTTCCTCCGCAACTTTGTTAGAAAGTGCACAGTGCACTCTGCTTGGGGCCGGTTCTCCACTGTCCGGGAATCCAGGTGGCTTTGCCTGGTCACTGCTGGCCTGCAGGAAATGTTCCCCTTCATTCCTTCCGAAATTGCAGCAAAGTAAATATAAGCCCCCCGATCTGAAAGAAAACAGTGAGGGAAAAGAGGCAGAAGAGCCCCAGGTCTGATCAGAGGGCGGTTCCCTCCAGCCAGCACCAACTCCTAGCGTGTGCCTGGTAGTGAGTGCCAGTGAAAGGCCGAAGGAGACCCGGGGGCTGCGGGAGGGGAAGGGTTAAGAAGCTGGGGCCACCTCTCCCAGTATCCAGTGCTAGCCTTCCAACCTCCAGCGCGACTGCCCTACTTGTGTACTGAAAAACAATCCTTTTGTTTCCTCTTTAAGACATTAGCCTCAGGGGCCATTACAGGAAAGAAAGGTAGCTGGGCTCTTTTTTTCTGAAAGAATCCATTAAGCTTGGCCTTTGTGCAGCAGGACGCTCCTTCGCTGGCAGCATCTCAAGGCGGTCCTGGCGGGGGGCGGGGGTGGGGGACCCCTTCCCTAGAGACAACTCTTAGGAACCTGTATCCCAATCTCTCCGCTACTGGGATGGGGGCCGGGGTGGGGGTTCTCCAGAGAAGAAGCGCCCGCCCCAAAGAGTTAACGTAGTCTACCCACAGGCAGAGGTGTTCTCCGGTGTCCTCTTTCTGCCCTGGGTCATTGCGTACCTAGGAAGTAGGGCAACTTTACAACGCTAAAGAAGAAAGGGCCCTCCCTTCGCTTTGCTCGGCTTCCACTACAATCCGAGCGCTCTTCACCCCACCCACCCAAAGCTCGGGTGTGCAGCTGACTGAGCCTGATCCAGACCAGACCTTGAGCACAAGGGCTGTTCTCCGCGCGTGGCGGGTGCATAGAGGCCACGTGAATGAGTCTGGCTGCAGCCGACCCACTCTCCCCACAGACATCTCTTCTGCTGGTGATACTGCGGGACAGCCTCTAGCCATGGTGGTGGGGAGGGGGTTAAAAAGGACTTTTTAACCTCTCCTAGGAAGCTGCAGTTCAAAATTCTCTCTTGGAAGCCCTAGGACATGGCACCTAACAACCAACAATCATTTGTCTCTTCTCAAGTACCAGTCGCCCCAAATATCTATTCAACCAGTAAGTTCGCTTGGTTTACCTAGAATGGCAGTCAAAATAACAAAAGCCATCAACAGGCTTAAGGCGCATGCACCAGGGCTATGAGTTCTGGCCTTTGAGTGCAGAAGCTGGGGGAGGGGAGAGGTTCTGGAGCGGTCCAGGGTCATAGTTTCAGCAAGCTTAGGGAACCCATTGTCCCTTTGCGACTGTCAAAGATTGGAACCTTCAGTGAAGTATCGGGGTGACGGAGTACTACAAACCAAACTATTTACATTCTCTGTTGAATCTAGGCAAAGACAAAATATCAGGCCCTGTCGCCTGTATGGAAGTCTCTGTGCACCGGCCGCCTTCTGCATCTTCTGCTCCTTCGCCGTTAATAAGAAAATCTTTTCTGCACTTCCCATATGTCATCCACTCATTTCCACAGACCAAGTGCCCACTACCCTGCTGGGCTCCTGTAGCAATGCTGTTTAAGGGACAATGTCACTTTCCTCTTCATCAAGATTCTTTGTCAATTGCTGGGGAAATAATTGACCCCAAGCTACTTCAGTCACAACCAATAGAAAAATGGGATGGTGATGTGTCCAGCTGTTAGGGGGAGAAAGGCAAGCCGGCTTGGGAACAAAGGTAGCAAAGCAAGGAACTGACATGGAAAATAAGAGAGAGCTTCCTGGGAATTCTTAGGAAGCATGAATTTCACTTTTTTTTTTTTTTTAAGCCATTAAAACATAGAGTTCTATTCCTTTGTCCTAACTCCAAGGTTGCAGTTCTGAACGCTGGCCGTTCAGATGGTTTAAAAGGAAATTCCCAACACAGAAGCCCTGTAATACAGACCTTCCCCTGAACATAATGGTACTTCTTCCAGCATCCTTTACTCTGCAGACAGTGACTCAATTGGTGTCCATTCAGGGACCCAAAGGAATGATGTAGGATTTTAGGGATGTTGTTGGGGGATGGGGGGGACTTCAAGTAAATAGCAAGAGAGAAGAGGAGGAGGAACAGCGGTAAAGACAAGAAAGACAAGGGAAAAGAAAGCTAACATTTGACTTTCCTTGGAAAGCTGATGGTTAAGAGTGAGTTTTTGTAAAACAACTCATTTTTCTGGTCATAAGATGTACCATTTATCAGGCTGATCCTGATCCAGGTTAGACCAATGAGGCATAAATCAATAAGGACATACATGATGTCACCCATGAGGTAACAAGCCGGAACTGGATCAAAGGGCACTTCAGCTGGACCTCAGATATGTGCTCTCAGCCTGCACCATGTGATCTCCAAACCAGAAGAGAAGATGTAGAAGAAAGGGGAAACAGAGCAGCCTGGATGTAATAAGTAGTTTCTGGCCTATGTGGGCCTATGGTCCAGACCTGTAGACCCACAGTCCCACAGAAACACACAGATGCTTAGATTAACTTCATGCCTATTGACCTATGGCTCAGACATATTGCTAGCTAGCTTTTTCATCTTAACTCAGTGTATTTTCATTAATCTGTTTAGCCTTGTGCCTTGGTACCTTCTCTCAGAGCAGCAGAGTTGTTTCCTCTGGGTCTGCTGGTGTCTCCACTGGTATCTCTTCTGGTGTCTCTCTCCACTCTTCCTGTTCTGAGAGTTTTCTTAGTCTAGTAGCCCCACCCACACTTTCTGTCTGCCTTTGGCCAATCAGCATTTTTTATTAAACCAGTAGGAGGGACAACTATTTACAATGCACCAGAACACTTGGACATAATGGCTTGTTCTCCTTTAGTGTATCACTGAACCAGCTCAATAAATAAGTAAATATTGATGAAAGGTCACTACAGAGATGACCACTGTCCCCAACTTCTTAATGCTTAGCTCTAAAACACAAGGGCAAAGAGTAACTTGATTGACATGAATACCTATCCTTTAACAGAAAGCCTCACAAGAGACCCACAAACAATATTTTTCAACTTTCCTCCACAGTTACAGGCATATTAGACAGAGATACATAAAAGAAAGCATGTTAGTGTATAGAAAGCAGCTATGTATCTGGTACTGGTGAGGCACTGTGCAAATGCCTGGTTACAAATACTTGATATCGCTGCAGAATTCCCCTAATACTGAATGCATTTTTATTTAGTAGGTTTAAATTTTGTTGTTAATCATCTAAGATAATCCAAGGTAAATGGCTAATTGCATATGTTCAATTCATATGTGAAATGCTTACTCCCAAAGTGATATTATTAGCAGGTGGGACCTTTGGGATATGGTGGTATCATGAGGTCAGAGCATTTCTGAATGAGATTCAAATCAGTGTAAAGAAACCTAAAAAGATCACTCAACTTTTGTACCATACAATGATGAGGCTAGAAGTCTCCATCTATGACATCAACGCTGCCTTTGTTGATCCTCGAGAACTATGGGAAAACTCAATCTGTTGTTGATAAGTCCCCTAGACACTGGCATTCTGTAATAACTGCATGAAGAGGATAAACAGTAAATGTATTTCCAAACTGTTCCAAGCTCTTTCCCATACTTTGTCTGAGGTTCCATTAGATCAAGACACAATCATCAGTAGCTATTCCTTGCATCTCTCAGGATAGCGCCAAGCAGCTGATTGACCTTTTGTTAAAGAATGAGATCCATGCTGAAGGAATTCTCTAGCTGCCTTACTGCCAAAGCTGAGTAATCTTTCATATGAAGCCAGAGACATTTTTATATATAGTGTCACTTGAAAGGAACTAATTCTGGACTGGTTTTGTTCTAGCTCTGTCTAGAACATTCATTCTAGATCAGTACTTATTGAATCATGAAATGTTCTAATTGTGCCAATTAAGCTATTAAGTTCCCCCTTGATGCCTTCCCATTTCAAGATCACTTAATGATTCAAAGATGAAGCTGTTGCATTGTCTGCCTAATAATACCAAACTCTCTAGGGTCACTCTTCCTTGGAATCCCTGACACTTGCAAGGTGAAAACCAAGACCTGGGTAAAATCTTTGGCCAAGGCACTTTATTATCATAAGGATAATGATCTTCTATGAGAATGAAGCCTAAGGCTTAGTTTCATTAGCCCTGCATTAAGTTTATATATATATCAAGATGTTCCAGCTCTGACCTGGAACACACTTGTGATTTGGTAGATAGGGTGCTCACTTAATGAATACTCTTCTGTCACAAAAGACATTCCAGGCCAAAAGAAAGAGATCAGAGTATGGTGGCAATCATTAGTCTAGACTATGAAGATCAGGTGTTTTTAAAGTATCTAGCTCTCATTTATTTTTTATTTTATGTTAATTATCCTATTAATGTTAAAACAAAAAAAGCCTAAGAAAAGTTAAATAAATAATATAAATAAAAAATTTTATGTGTCTTTTATAGACAGGAGGAACATGGCTCAATGACTTTTGCTTCACATATTTACTTTTCATTTTGAGGTTTGGTTTTTTGACCCAGTATTTCTCTGAGTAACAGACCTAGGTAACCTGGAAATTGCTTTGTAGACCAGACTGGCCTCAAACTCCCAGAAATTCACCTGTCTCTGCTTCCTGAGTGCTGGGATAAAAGATGTGTGTCACTTTGAAGCTTTAGCTAAACTCACAGAGATTTGCCTGCATCTGCCTTCTGGGTACTAGGATTAAAGGCCTGCACCACCACAGCTGACCTCAAAGACTTTTCCTCAATTCATTACTTCTTAGTTCAATAAAGGATAAATTCAGCTCATATACTTTGGTTTGTGTTCCAGCACTGGCCTCACTAACAGTGACTTAGCGTGCATGTTCCTGGGTGCTGATAAACAGGAAGAAAAAGTAAACAGTAACCAGAGAAAGACAGTCTCTACCTGTCTCTTTTTCCCTGCCATAGTGACACTTGTCCCTCTCCCTCTCTGTCTCTTTCTCTCTCTCTCTGCAAATGAGATATCATCATTGATTTCACAGCCTAGAAATTGAATCTCCAAAACAGCAGTATAGGTAACACACCCAAGAATTTATTGATGGTGTGGGCATCCTCACTTGGGTTTTCTTTCTACTTCATGAAAGACACAGCAGTAGTCAAACTAACATTTAGTAGCTACATAACTAAGCAAATGTCAATATTCTGTACATTTACACCAAAAGTTTTGTACAATAGAAACTGCTAAATCACACCTAAGAGAGAGTCAAGAGACAGAGAGAGACACAGAGACAGAGACAGAGCTATCACTACTTAGACCAAAGATAAATCCTCAGAATCACTATGCTGCCTCACTTAGACTATCTTCTCAAGAATTAGAATAACAAGAAGGACGCACTGTGGGAAAGCCTAAGGAAATCTTTTCAGACTTTCATTCAGTCAATTAGGGGATAGAACAGGAAGTCAGCAGAGGAGCTCCATGGATGTGCCCTGGGTGTTCTCAAAACAGGGGGAGGGGAGTGTCTGCTTTACTCTACAGAAGAGCAGCCCCCTGCACAGGGCTTTCACATGCATGCCCAATGCTCTCTACAGTCTGCTGTGTTGGAGCAATACCTTGTTTTAGCTGAGCTAGGTTGACTAAGTTTGTTTCTTACAACCACAGATCTGAGAGTCCAGCATAAAAAAACTCAGCATAAGAGAGGCATTTTCTCAAGTCTCTGTGTGGCTTTGCCATTGATGGCCAGTGCTCTCAAACCTATTCCCACTTGCCTGTCTCCTCAGGAACTTCAATCTGAACATGCAGAAAGGCAAGGCTTCCCTCTGCATGCTCCCTGCCCCCTTGTTCCCAGCCTCATTCATGCCCTAGTCCTTCCAATTGCTTAAAGCCAGGAACCTAGACCTAGCCTTGACTTTCTTCTTCGCTGTCTTACTCAACTATCGCAAGCCCTCTCACAGATAGATCATCCCAATCCACCCACCCCTTTGCCTCCCCCTACTCTGTTCCAGTCGAGGCTTCATAGCCTCTCATCTATCTCATAGTACCTCTCACTGACTCCTTTTTCCCTGTCTAACAACCAGAAGGACCCTCTAACACTAGACTTGGTATACCACATTGAAAACAGTGCACTGGCTTTCCTTTGCCTTTTAAGGTAAAAATCAAAACTCATACACATGGCTCACAGGGCCCTGCTCACTGTAGCCTCTCCAGTCCTGTCTCTCAGCATCCTGCCTTCAATCTGCCGAAGCTGGACCTCTTTCAGTTCCTCAAAAATGTCATGCTTCTATGCCCAAAGGACTTGTGTATGTCCAGTGCCTCCTCTTCCTGATGAACTCTTCCTCTTTCTCCACATCACAGCTCAGATTCTGTCCTCCACAAAGCTTAAGAAGCCCTAATATATACTCCTGTAACCTGTATATGGCCACACAGGCCACCTGCAGACACCTTCACTAATAATTATGTAATTATATTTACCATCTCTCTTTCTGGGGGACATGATCTTCTGGCAGGCAGTACATTGCTCAGTGATACCCCAATGCTGAAGTGTATTGCCTGCTTAAGAAGCTATGAAGGGATGAATAAATCAGTGTATCATAGCTTCATCTTCACACTTGGGACTATATAGAGACATAGCAATGACCTACCTCTTCTAACATGTTCATTACAGCTTACATTCCTCACAAATGTAGAATGAGGTTGTCAGATTATCAGCGAGTGCTCATACCTGCTGAGCCACCCTGCCAGCCTCATGAGTGCTTTTTATCAGTCAATAAGATCTGGAAGTACAGCATGGAGACAGCTCATAACCAACTTCCGAGGGCCCTGTGAAGGAAATCCCTACTATTCAGCAAAGAGCTGAGGCCCTGAAATAAACAGCATGTGGGCAGTTTAGTCAATATTGAGTTACCACTTGGGTACTTTCCTAAACCCATCAGCAGGGTATGCCTGCTACACCCCATTAAAAAAAAGAGAGACAAGAACACAGTCCTGGTTTCTTTTCTCCCTACTGTTCCATGTAACATTCTTTAATTTCTTTCTCTTGTCCACATTCTAATCAAGGACAAGAATATCTCTGTCCATGAAGAACCCAAGTTTAGAAAGAGAAGAACTGAGAAATGAAGAAGAGAATTAAGCGTCCCCCTCTCCCCCACACACACATGGTACGTGGGTGACTTGGTGCTTTGTGGGAAATAACCAGATCTATCAGCTCCCTGGATGCCAGGGCAGATGAGAAGATCGAGGATGCTGGTAGCAAGATCACCCAGGCTCCCTGCAAGGTAGATGGAACAGATTTGGGAGTAGAAAGCAGTGTCAAGACCTGTGATACAAGAATAGTAGATTGAACCAGAAAAAGACAGGACACACTCCTGGGCTGAAGGGAAACTACTCTATGGGCACAGCCTTCTCTTAATAATAAAAAGTAGTGAGACAGGTGCTGTGGATGGCCTGCTTCACAGCTCAGTCACTCACGGCTCTTCCCACCATCCCCAGCTCCCTAAGACACGGCTCGCCTGCATCCTCCCTCCCAAACCGGAAGTCCGGTGTTTGGCTCTACCACATTTCCTGCTTTCAGTGAACATGGGTCTAAAGCATAAGCCCTCTGTTGTGGGTTCACAATCTGCTCTCTTCAGCTGGAGAGGGCCAGGGTGGGTGTCACCTGCAAGTGTCCAGATTACAGCACTAGCAAGCACTGAGGAACCAGAAAAGGATGAGTGCCATCTTTGATTGCCTCTGTTCAACCCTACCACCAGGCCTTCCTCTGCAGCTCAAGTCCACCCTGACTCTCTCTACGCTGAGCCCCCCCCCCTCTCTCTCTCTCACACACACACACACACACACACACACATGATTCCTTTATTGCCTTTCTTCTGTTTTTCAGTCTCAGCTTAAACATCAGCCTCTCGGCAAGCAATATCACCTGCAAAACATATCTTTATTAAAAGTTGTTTTAAATAGGGTTGTAATGATAGAGAGAGAGAGAGAGGAGAGAGAAAGAAAAGAAAGATGACGTGGGTGCATCTAAGCAGGCCCTGCAAGGTATAAGTAAGTAAACATGCCACTCCAAACAGTGAAAGTGCTTTATTGGGGGAGGGGCAAGGGGAGCGTGAAAGAGTAGAGACGTGAGAGAGGCGGGCAGACAGACAGACAGGGATAAAACAGGAGCAAAAAGAGAGGGAGAGAGGAAAGAAGAGGCAAGAGAGCAAGCTGTGCCTGGTGGGCACTTTGAAGAGGGGCATGTGTGTCCTACAGCTGCTGATGAAGAAGGCACCTGGAAACGGGTGATGATGTAATTGAACTGCTTTGGAGGCAGAGGCAGGCTGCTGCCATGGCAGAAACTAACAAAGGTATCTTGAGCTGGGCATTTAGCTCAATGGTGGAACACTTGATTTACCTGGATAATGTGGTAAATTAGATCTCCACTACCAAACCAGTTATATTTAAAAGCTTTCTCAGCTCTGCTTAACTAGACTATGAGCATGGCCTTGACAAATGCTAGTCCCTCCCCTAATCTGGGTACCAGAGAAGGTGCATGACTTTTGTTGAGACTGCTCAAAGGGTGGCGAATTGAATTCAATCATAAAAAAGTTTCAACCCACAAACAAGTAGCTAAATATTTAACACACTCTTAATTGACTGTTAAAATCTAATCACAAATAATTATTTTGCCCAGCTCTCAAACAGTAGTCATAGTGTCTGTGCTCGGTGCATCCCCGCCCCCACGCCACCCCCACCCCACCCCATTGGTACCTGTCCTCCCCTTTTACCAGGTTGTACATTTGGAGCATTGAAAACGATTCCAAGTGGGTTAAAGGAAACCTATGGCTTTAAAAAGACAGTCATCACTGAAAAGCATTTTAAACACACAGTAAAAGGAAAATCTCCAAAAGAGATAAAGGGTGTCAGGAGTGGGGTGTCTCTTTTCTATGAACAGCTCTGAGGTGGGGCCTCTCTAGTTTTCCCACCCAGCAGGGAAGCTGCTGGTGGCCTCCCTTAACCCTCCAAGGCTCCCACCTCAGCAAGATGCTGGGGCAGATCAGAGAGAGTCACACACTCTTGCTGACTAGAAGAAAACAGCAAAAGAAGAAGGAAAAAAACGGAGGGTTCCAACGCTGCCTCCCCACCCCATCCTTTCTTCTCCCAAAGAGCCCTCTGTTCAGAGAAATTAAAGGACTCTGATAGCAGATCACAAATTCAGGACAGAAAAGCTCCACTATGCAGCAGAGGGGTTTTTTTGTGGGTACTCAGACAGTGGACACTTTTTTTGTTCGTGAACTTTTAGAGACCATTTATATAGAAGGCTGTTTGTTCTTGGACAAACACTAGCAAAGAAGCCTTGAAGGGGGGGTTGTTTTGAGAGGAGAGAGAGAGAGAGAGAGAGAGAGAGAGAGAGAGAGAGAACTTTTTCAGATAAAGGAGCTCAGACTGATTTGTTTACTAATGCCGGCAGGTCTTATTTACAAGTTCCTGTGCCTCTGTGGTAAAAGAAGTGCTTTTTTAAGATGTTAAAAAAAAAAAAAAAAAAAAAAAAAGCCACATAAACCTCCATACTGAAGGTTCTTCTTCCTCTTCCTGCCCCCTCACCCCCACTTTCATTTTACAAATGGCCAAGTCAAAGCCGTCAGGGGGCTGTATTCTTTCCTTTACAGATCCTCTTTCAGTAGCCCTTTAAAAAGAGCTATCCTTAAACTTGGAAAGCTTCTCTGCTCCTCAGTTGCAGAAATTCTACTTCCCACGCCCACATATATTCCCTTTCAGCAAACTAACTCTTGGCCCAGTGGAATCTACAGGCAGACTTCAATTTCCTGCCCCTTGCAATTTTGTTTTTCCTTGTATACATGGGCAGTTTCTACAATCGAGCTGGCAAAATGTTGAATAATGTTCTTTTAAAAGAGAGTGAGCTACAAGAAAGAAAGGGAGAAAGGGTGTGTGGCTCTGGATCACTGTGTGACTAAGCACAGCTGCCTATAACCACAGAGCCTGTGGCTTCAACCCCACTTGGTCACTTGTTAACCACCAAGTGGCCCCCACTGTCTGTAGGAGTTGCCGGCTGAAGCAGCTCTTCCCAGGCCTAACACTTCTTCACCAGTGGAGGGCTTGCCTTTGCCCGCCCCCCCTCCGCAGCCAAGATGGAGCCAGCCCTTTGAGACCTCTGGCTGTCTACAGCCTTTCTGGTTCTGCTGCAGAACAAGCATAGCAAGTACTAGCTGGCTCCATTTTGCAACTCTGGATCTAACAGAGGATAAATTCAGACCATATTTTTCTGTTTGGGTTTTTTGTTTGTTTGTTTTATTTTTGTTTTGTTGAGACAGGGTTTTTCTGTGTAGCCCTGGAACTTGCTCTGTAGACGAGCCTGGTCTAGAACTCTCAGAGATCCGCCTGTCTCTGCCTCCTGAGTGCTGGGATTAAAGGCATGTGCTACCACGGCTCCCTCCCAGTTCAGAACATATTTTGAAACGGGGGGCGGGGCGATGGATTGAGAGAGAAAAGATAACAAGAAAGAGAAGTCCCCCATTTAGGACCCTTGGTTGCACGTAAAAGCCATTTATTGCAACAAAACTTGGTAAAGTCCATAAAGCTTTCCTAGTCACTAAAACAATGTAAGGAATTTTCAAGACCTTTGCCCAAGGGTCCCCGAAGTATTCTAAATTAGAAGCCCACGAGGTCAGCCACACAACAGCAAAGTAGGGTCTTCCAAAGCATCAACAGAGAACAGGGTAAAAAGTCATTGACCTCTCCATTCCTGCCACCCCAGTTAGCAGGGAATTTTGTTTGCTTGCTTGCTTGTTAGGGGGTGTTGTTGTTTGCTTCAGGCCTGCTAAAGAAAAAATATATGTACTAATGGCCAAAAGCTTTATTTATGGAAAAGGAAAATAAGGATAACTGGCAGTAGTGGTAGGGAGGGTCTAAACGATGTTTCGGGTTTGGTTTTGTTCTGAATAATCTAGGGAAAGTTAGTCCACTATACAATGGAGTAAGCCACCTGCCCCTTACCTGTGTCCCCTCACCCCACCCACCCATCCCTCCATGACAAGCCCGCTTTCTTAGCACATTAATTCAATATAGTAACTGGTCTGTCTCGGAGGGGAAAAGAATCTTCTCTAAAAGGACACACAGAGCAACAAATGGCAAGGAAACAGACAAAGCTTGTGAAATCCCAACCCCTTGTTGGTAGAACGACATCATAAATTATGGATCCCTCGGGCCGCCTCCGGCCTGTCACTGCTTGGTTTGTCTCCATGGACGTGCCGGGCGCAGGCGACACTGTTGTCCTGGAGCCTCAGATGCCCGCACCGCCCCCCACCCCCCAGCCTTTCCCTGGCGCCCGGTGGGGCAGCCCTGCCTGGGACCGCAGGGACAGTGCGGCGCTCAGCCCGAGGGACGCACCAGCTGCAAAGACGACGCCCCCCAGCCGGCGGAGCACAGGCTCGCCTTTGTTCCCGGGGACTCCCGCGGGGACACCCGGAGCTGGCCTGGGCGCTCAGGTCCCAGCGGGGCCAGGCCGAGTGGAGGACGCGAGGGCGCCCAGGGCGAACGGGCAGGGAGGGTGAAGGCTGCTCCTGCCGTGGCGGCCTTCCTGGGCGGCGTGGAGGGGACCCTAGGGGCAGCCTGCGACATCTGTGCGAGAGAGTGCACGGGAGGTGGGGGGGAGGGGGGGGTCGTCACACTCAGGACGCCCATCTGGCCCGGCTTTGCTCCGGTGCCAGAAGCCAAGAGGCAGAAGTCAAGGTTAAACGCTGCGGCGGGGCTGTGGCCCCCTTTGCCCAGCCCGATTCCCTGCAGGAGCCCCGCGCGGGCCAGCCGCCCCACCTTGCCCTTTGTCTTTGCTGGAGCAGATGTGCGGTGACCCCTGCTAGCATCCGTGCTGTCGGGATTAAAAGAACCTCACCCTGGTTAGCAACTGCAACTCTGGGCCTCCGACTCTCTCCAGCCCACCTCTTGGGGTTTTTTTGTTTGTTTGTTTTTGCTTTTGAGTTTTGGCAATAAGTCAAAACCAGCCATCATGAGATGCACAGACCCCTCAGTTCACATTTAAATTTGTGTGCCAAGTTGGCTGATGTTATACCCTTTTAGCGGCGTAACCATCATCACAGACACAATGAATTGTGAGATTAAAGTTAAAAAAAAAAAAACAAAAAAAAAAACTCATGCTGCAGATGTCTGCTGAAGGCTGTCCCACGGAGGAGTGTGAAAGGTCTTTGTGTGCATGTATGAGTGTGCCTGTAAAGCCAACAGCCTCACATTTGTTCTTTGGTCATAAGTTTTAAATATGCCTAAAGATAAAATTAGTGATGAACGTTATTAGACTCAAACCTAAGCAATCTCTTTGGCAAGCTCTGGTTCCAAAAATGAATGGGAGAAATGGGGGGGGGGGGGGAGCTGGGATTCCTCACGAGGTGGAGGAAGAAGAACTCCAGATCAAACCGAACTGTGTGTGTGACTCAGGGCCCCAGAGAAAATGTGGGTAGAGGAAACGTGGGGTGGGTGGGGGAGGGGCGGCTTCCTGGATTTCTGTTGCAGGAAGAAACCACCGGTGAGAGGGAGGGCAGATAGGGGAAGGGTGAGGAGGAGAGCTAGGCCAGGGACTCAACCAACAGGGCCTCCCGAAGGCAGGCCAGGAGGGAGGGCTGGTAGATGGATAGAAATCTGGACTTTCTTTGTTTTGTTTGTGTGGGCAGGGCTAGGCCATGAATACGCCTACGTCTGCACTCTGAGGTCAGCTGCCCAGCGAGGTAACAGCTGGCACCTGTGTGTGAAATGCAGCGTGCATTAGCAGCATCATTACTTAGCATTAGAGCATTACAAAGATAATTAAAGAAGCAGAGGACAGAAGGAATTGAAACGGCAGCCCCCTTGGCTTCTCAAACCGCCCAGGTTACAAGTGTAATTTCAAGGATTTAGAGGGCCACCTTGCACAGAGCAACCGGTCTGTGACTTGAATAGGAGACCAGTGCTGGCAGAGGAGGAGGCTCCTTTGCACGCCTCATCTTGGCTCAAAAGTTAAATTAAGGTCACAGGTAATAGGTCAAAGATCTTTGTACTATTTACTAATAACCAAATTAATTCTACCTGGGGCACCAGAATTTTTATTATTATTATTATTGCATTTGGTGTCTGAGAATCGCCTCAACAGACAGCAGTTAATAGATTTGTGCATGTGGGATTATGTGGTAGGAACTTGGGCTCTGTCCTTACAGCAGCTTTATTGAGTCCTTTGAAGATGAGAGAGCCCAGGCTCCAGGGGTCTGAGGAAGTGCACCTATGCATTTCTTTTTTTTGTTGTTTTGTTTTTTTTGATTGTTTTTCTTTTGCAGCAGTTGAGGTAAAACCCAGAGTGCAGCCTAACTTCTATCCCTGAGCCACATCCCCAGACCCGTTACAAACTCTTTATTGACCTAGTAAAGACTTTAGCTTATTCCACCTGGTGTCTGGAAGTTGAGAAAATGTCCCCAAGGACTAAACACTAACAGGACACCAAGGAGAAGCGAGTGGTGTCTTCTGGTTTTCTGTAGCCTGAGAATTCTGTGAATGTTGGCTTTCCAGACACATTCTCTCTCCATATATGCTCATTTGGGTCAAAGGTTGTTAGGTCAGGACTGATGGGGGCAATTTGGATATAAAAGAAATAGATAGATGCACCCAGAATCAGAATCACTTCTTGCTTCTTTAATCAGAACAATCGAAGGGCCACAGTCTTCTCCCTTAGTAGAGGCTGCACAGGTGGGCCTTACTGGGCAGGAAAGGGTGAGGATGGAAGGTTTCATCTGGAGGGCAGTTCCTCTGCCTTCTCAGAGTGGTCCATAGCAACAGAGGGTCCAGATAGGCACAGGCATTCAGTGAGGTCAACTTTCCTGTGTAGGGAAGGCTTCTCTGTCTCCTGGGGCTTTTATAAAATCACTAACCTTCATTCACAATAGTAACTATTGTTGTTTCAGGGAGATATTTTCAAGCAGTGCTTTCTTTAAGATGAGTATATTAATTTAACACTGAAACAATTTTACAAATTTGATCTGCGAAATGTTTTTATGAAGACAATAAGATTTAACAGTAGGGAATTCCAATCAGCTTTAGATTTGAGTCCGAACTTACTCAAAAAGCCCTCAATTTTCTAATCTACTTTCCCCTTCTGACACTGTAGTAACTGAAATCAGAGATGACATGTAATTCTTAGTGTACACATTGCCTTTATATAATGCAGTCTGATTATACCTCTATTGTTCATTATTATTAACAGAAATTACTAATACAATTGGGCAAGTGTGTATGTATCCTGTATCTTAGGAAATATTAAGCATCCATTATCTCATTCAGTCACAACAATGGAAGCCCCAGCTCCTACCCCTTCCTGTTCTCTGCACAGAAGCCAGGGGACCTTTGGCAAAAGGCAACGAGGTCACCTCTTACCTAGTAAGGTCTTCTAGTGTCTACTCAGCTTACTCAGAAGGCTTCCACTGCTTGCCCTGGTTATAAGCCTGAGCCTAATGACTGTACACCTTCTTCAGTCTACAATTCTTTTTTCCAGGTCTATGTTATCTGTACAGATTTGTTCATCCTTCAAAGATATCTGGACCTCAGGGCCTTGCCACATTTTCCTTCCTTCACCTATAATACCATTTTTTCCATCCTTTAGTTTAAAAGTATCTACTTCCTTTAAACCATGTTCTTTTCCTTCAAAGTACTTCACATTCTGTCAACCAGTTTATCTTTATTTGCAGACTCCTTCATTTTACCTTTTACACCATGACAGCGGAGAGGTTGAGGCACATCTTTGGGGTTGCCCCCACTATATCCTCAATACCTGATGTTCTGGGGACATGCAAAAATATTTGGTGAATTAATAAATGCTCTCAGAGATAGATACTGCTATTTATACTCGTTTTCTAACTGAGGAAACTGAGGCTCAGGTTATTCAAATGGGCCTAGAATGAGTCATAACTATCTTAAATTGCTACCATTGGTTGAAACCAAAAGCCATCTGAGAAACACATGATCCTGGATTTTGCAGAAGGCTGGGGATATGGTTCAGTGGTAAGGCACTTGCCTAGCAAGCACAAGAACCTGGCTTTATCTCCGACATTTAAAGAAGAAGGAGGAGGAGGCAGCAGAGGAGGAGAAAATGGTACTGATGATGATGATGATGATGTATTCAGTAGAGAATGAACACAACCTGTGAACAGTTGACATCATGATGGTATCTCCAGATCCATCAGGCTGACACACATCTACTCCAGCCACACAGGTACCAGTAACATGTTCTTGTGTCTGCAAATGCTGGATTTCCTGATAGTTGAGTTGTCCCCCGCTCCTTTGACAGTGTTGCTAGGCATTTGATCATTTAAACTGTTGGACTATTCTTCTGGGGATATAGCTCAGTGGTAGAACACTTACTTAGCAAGTGCAAGACCAAGGTTAAGAAACAAAACAAAACAAACATCAGTGGACAGGAGATGTACATCCAATCATTTCTGCCATTAACCTTCAAAACCAAGCAGAAAAATGCTTCCCCATGGAAAACAGGAGCCCTACACAGCCATAGATGCAGAAAGCTGTTTGCCTCTCTCAAATGTCGGCATCACTTGGAAACAGGGTCAAAGAGGAGAAGGTAAAATTGAAACAGAGAAGGGTCACTTTAATCACTATGGCGCCTTCACAGTCCTGGGAGCCCTGCTTCCCCAGCCCCTTTGCAACAAGGAACTTGCCACTGGGCCTTATCTTGGTGTGGCTTTTACCACTAAGTCAAACCTGTAGGTCCTTCTAGGGGAAACATCGGAGGGTTTCCAGTAAGAACCTGGAGGCTGCAGAAGTATCTTTCCCTGCAGAGAACTAAAGCCTCTCATTTCCTTCCGGCAGGAACCAGAGGAAAATACAGGAATTGATTCACACAGAATACAAACCACCAACCCCAGGAGGGAGGGGCTTTCCTGAAATATATGAGTGTCTCTGGTTTCACATGACGCTATGTATGGTTTATCCTTCTCGAACCACAGGAGGCTGAAAATGGTCATTTCCTGGCCCTGCAAAGGTGGTTTTCCAGTGAGAACTGCATTCTGACTAATCATTGTTGCCTGCCCCCCCCTCCCGTCCCAGAGTCTTTCTGCTACACACAGACACATAGCTGACTTACGGTTGGGGGGAGGGGATGAAAGGTGGTCGCAGAAAAAACTTTGAGTCGGTCTTGGTATCAGTCACCTCTGCTTGTTTTGAGAATTTAGGTCGAAAAGCCTCCCCACACAGCCAGTCTGCACAAGCATTCTCAGTGTTAGGTATAAGGGAGAAAGGTTCTTAAGTACACTCAGTGTCCTAAGACATTTATAGTATACACACCCAATGGGGACAACACTTAGTAGAGAGTGTATGTTGTTTCAGTTCCCAATTCGCTTTGCCTCATGGGCACACATTTGTGTTGGGGTAGTTTTCCAGTCTTGAGACCTCCCAGCATATCTTTGGTGCTCTTGAAGGCTGAAAGTTCAGCAGAGATAGGCAAAGCAGAATTTCAATTTGCTTTGCTACCTAAGGTACATCAATCACTTATTTTCCTTTACCTGATTATTAATATTGCCCATTCTTTTTTAATATTTATTTATTTATTTTGATGTGAATTGGTATTTTGCCTGCATGTATAACTATGTGAAAGTGTCAGATCTTGGGATTACAGACAGTTATTAGCTGCCATGTGGATGCTGGGAATTGAACTCAGGTCCTCTGGAAGAACAGTCAGTGCCCTTAACTGCTGAGCCATCTCTCCAGCCCCCAATATTGGGCATTCCTGGAACTGGAGAGTTGGCTCGGCAGTCAAGAGCACATGTAGCTCTGGCAGAAGACCCATATTCAGTATCCAGCACCCACATTATGACTCACAACCATTCATTTCCTGTTTCAGGGGATTCAGTCCCTCTTCTGACCTCCTCGGGCATCGGATGCAAATGCAGTACATCTGCATACGTGCAAGCAAAAACACTCATACACACAAAAATAAGTAAATTTAAAATTTTTAAATTTATGGTTCTTAGGGGCACTAGCAGGGACCAGTGGGACCTTAAGAGCATCTCGCTGCATCCTGGGAACCCATAGTGTGCTAGTCATAACCATCTATCTTCAGTAAAGGGGGAGATTTAGGAGTTGTCCAACAAATGAATAGTTTACAGAAGTTGAAGGACCCCAGTTTTGCAAGCTGATGGGTGAACAATCTCAGGAAGGAAATCCCCCGTCACTGAGTGGACTCTGGTTGACATGGTAGGTAAACCTAAAGAGAAGTGGACAGCATAGGGACATTGGGAAAGAGAGTTTGGCCCCAAAATTGCTACATTCTCTAATATTGTTGGGGGTGAGAGAAAAGAAGGCAGACCTACCTTAGGCAGAAACTGCACAATGCTCTGGGATTTGCCTCCTTACATGAATGACAGATGCAGGTTATTCCTAAGGACAGACATCAGTAGACATCAGCAGATACACATACATTGTCAGTGGCCTGGTATATTTTACACTCAGAATGAATGAATTAGACTGTTAGTTCCCATGTCAGTATCTTGTGGTTGGGGTTAAGCAAGAGCCAGTCTGAAGCCAAACACCTCCGGGCACACTAACAAATCATTTCTTGCACAGAAACAGGCTATAGACCCGCTTCCCCGGAGAGACAAGACCAACCAGCCAAACAGCCCCCAGATGATGCCGACAGCTTCTTTCCATCTGAAGCCGACCAACCAACAAACTGAAGGAAGCCCCAGAGGGAAAGCCCTTGCTTCTTACCACATCCACACCTGAGTTGTAACACATCACTGATATTTGGTTTTGATTCATTGTGCTAAGTTTACAACACAAAGGGCTGGTATTTGTTATATAATTATGAAAAAGCAGCCATGTTTTTCAATATAACCTGAAAATAGATATCCTGAGTCTAAGTTTCTAAATTTATTTTTCTCCTCCAGGAATAAGTGCCTAAAAAAAATAATAATAGTTATGGATGTACCTGGTTCCAGCAGGCCAAGAAGCCTGGACGATATTTTGACAAAATTAAAGTTTGTATCATGGTTATGACTAGGAGAGACGCTCACTGGGGGAGTTGGCCTCTTAGGAAGCTGAAGAATGGAGAGATGCCTGTATGAATATGGTACCGCTCAGTGAGAAAAATCAGTAAAATTCAGCACCACATGATTCCTTCATGGGGAATATTTGTTCACTGTCCATGGGATATATTCTTCAGTGCTGCTAGGAAAGCTAGGCATGGTGGAGTCACATCAAATGGCCTGGTGATAATTAACCCAAGATTTCTGGCCCTGTCTAGGCTGCCATTTACCTCAGAACTTTCCTCATCAGCCGGAGTCACTCAGGTGGCCCTTCAAGCTACCTGAAGGCCTTAGATGAGTAATGCAAACCCTGGGAGGACGGGCCTCATAACGAGATAAGTAACAAAATGCTGCAAGCCTATTAGAGGGGAAAATTGGAAAGGTTGCAGCCAATTATTAATAAGTCACAAGAACATGACATGTCTGGAGAGTGCGTGGATGATAGAGGAGACGTCGCCTGTGTGAAGATCAGAGGTGGCTACCTACCAGCCTTAGGGACAATTCCAGCCACAGTCCATGTTTGATAGTCCACAGAGACAGGAAAAAAAATGTAGTGAAACTAACATAAATGAAAACAGGATTTTAAAACAAATATGGTTTAGAAAAACTTGCATTTTACCTTATGTTTCTTGCATGCAAATTAAATGTCTTACTTTAGCTTGAATCCATCAACCTAAGTCAGAAAGAAAATATTAAAATGATCATATCATCTAAGCCACTAAAAGCTTTGTTAGTAGGGAAGCCACTCATTCCTAATGAAAAGGGTGAGAACATTGGATGTGGTGGTATGAATCTGTCAACACAGCCCTCCAAAGGCTAAGACAGGACAGGGTGTCCTAGTCTATCAGAGCTAGGTGGCTGACAGAGGCAGGAATTAGCAGAGGAAGCCAGAACCCAAAGTACAACATGTAAGGAGGCTCCAAGCTCAGGATCCTGCTAGGACAGTGCTGACATTTGGGAACAAAGGCTTCCTTAAATTTGATGCTAACTCAGTGTGCTAATTAACATAGGAGACAAGGAGGAATGTGTACATAGAATAAAGACTCGTTTATTAGCCAAAATTAATTGAGGTATTGGGCTTCCCATTTTTTTTATATTTTAGAACCCACACTGCAATTGAATTATCACACCCTGAATACACTGAAGCAGCCAGGCATCTATTCCATTGTACTTTAAGAATCGGCTCTAGGCATGGTGGAGCATGTCTTTAACTCCAGCACTTGAGAGGTGGATGTCTGTGAGTTTGAGGCCAGCCTCAGCTACAAATGGACTTCCAGAACAGCCAGGGTTACACAGAGAAACCCTGTCTCAGAAAAAAAACAAAGGAAAAAGGAAAAGCAGGCTCTCCAAAGCCTTCAGAAGTTTTTCTTCATATTTCCATCTGTGGTTAATAAACACATTTCATGTTACTATTGAAAAGCCATTTATTATGTTCTGTACTTCTTGTAGATGTGGAACAAACAAATGAAGTCTTTATACTATATATATATATACGTATATGTAGTATACATGTATATATATTTATATATATATATATACTATGTATACTATGTAGTATATTATATATGTGTAGTATATAACAAGTAAACTAACTGGCTAGTGGCTATGAGGAGTTTTCCATGGTCACACCGCTTAATGGGAACACATTATATGGAACACGAAGAAACCTCGTGTTCTGGTCTGTTGTTTGTTATCATTCTGATGCTGGCATAAAGCAAGACAATCCATGGAAGAAGGAGTTGATTTTGGCACATAGATCCAGAGGGATAAAAGTGCATCATGGTAGGGAGGCAGGGCAACTAGAGGTAAGCCTGGTAATGAGGGCAAGAGACTCAGCATTCACATACTTAACCACAAGCCGAGAGCAGATTGGAAATGGGATTAAGCTATGAACTCTCAAAGCCCACTTTCAATGGAAAGCCAACTTTCCCTAGCAAGCTGCACCTTCTTAAATGTTCCCACATAGCACATCACCAAGTTCTCAAATACTTGAGTCGATGGGGATGCTTCTCATTCAAACCACTACAAATGCAAGGACCAGAAAGAATTTGAGGAGGAAAGGGTTTATTTCACCTTACATTTCCAGGTACTGGGTCAACACTGACAGAAGTCAAGGTAAGGACCCAAGTCAGAAATCTAAAGGCAGGACTGAAGCAGAGACCATGGAGGAAACCTGCTAACCACTTTGCTTGCTTCCTGGCTTCTGTTCAGCTAGCTTTCTTATATATCCCAGGACCACCTGCCTAAGGACAGTACTGACATAATGGTCTTGGTTCTCTCATATCAATTAGCAATCAAGAAAAATGCCAACAGACATGCTTTAACTCAGTCTGATGGAGTGGGTCCCAGGTTACTTACTTAGGTTTGTGTTGAGTTCACAATAAAAATTAGCCAGTATATCCTGTAAGACAGAGTCTAAGGGAGTGTGGGGGTTAAAGGAAGATCTATGAAGGAGTAAGTAGAAAAGGGTCAAAGCCAAGGAACACACACCACACTCATAAAAACTTGAAGTTGGAAAGGAGAGAAAGCCGTCGGTTAATGGAAGAAGGCAACAGATAGACAGAGATTCCCTCTAATCTATTAGGAAGTTCCAGACACTGTGTAGATGTATAAACTTCAGATAGTACTTAATCCTTAGGAATTATGCTTTTTCCCCTTTGTATAAAGACACAGAAAAATGTTCAGCTTAAAAATTCGACACAGTAAGAGATCAACAATCATAGGTAAAAACAGAATAACCTTAAAAATATTCCGTATAGAGTATTATTTAAAACCATGAGTTGTTTATGTCTGGAATAGTCCAGAAATAAACTTTTGGATTACAGTTGATGTTGGGTAAAGAGATTTTGGTAATACAAATTACAGACAAGGGAGACCATGATATACACTTAAGACAGGGTGACCTACAAAAGTCTGAAAAACTGCTATAGGCTGCTTTTGCTTACTGGCACCTATTTTGGCTTCAGGCAGCAGCTGCTAGGCCCCAGATGTTTTTCTGCTCCTCTGATGCCCACCTTGCTTATACAAAGAGCCAGCCAGCCAACCAGCCAGCATCATACACATCCAGGCCTTAATGGCAAGTTCATAGATGGGCACATGATGCAATCTGCTCCAATGAGAACCAGCAGCGTGGTTTCTGAAACTCTTACACAGAGGGGGTCTTCTTGCTGTAGTCCAGAAGTAAAGTCACCAAGGAAGCTCCATGTAAAGAATGTCAGTTCTAAAGGAAAACAGAGAAAATCCAAGATGAGAAGTAGAAAGAAAGCATAAACTACCACATGTGGCCAACTTGTAGACTGCTCTGAAACAATAGGTACTGGATAGGGCAGTAGCTGGGCCCAATTTAGATGAGAGAGAGTGGCCATCATTATTCTGAACATATGCTATATGAATCTATGACAATGCATAATGAAAGAAAAAAGCTTGCCTCTTAGGGAGTTATGAGTAAATGGTACACCTCATTGTTAGCCACCTTTGTTTGCTTTCTTTTGCTGTGATAAAACACTGGCCAAAGCCAACTCAGGGAGGAAAGGGTTTGCTTGGCTTACATGGCCTGCTTACAGTGCATAATTGAAGGAAGTCAGACAGGAGTAATGGAGGAAAACTCCTTACCAGCTCCCTTTCCTCAGCTGGTTCAGCCACCTCTTTATATAGCCCAGGTAAACTTGCCCAGATATAGCACTGCCCAAAGTAGGATGGGCTTTCTACATCAATTAGCAATTAAGGAAATGCCTCATTGGATCACCCAGAGAAGGGGAAATATAATATGTTGTTAGAGAGAGGTAGAGGTGGGGGGAGGCTGGAGTGGGAAAATTAAATGGAGGGATGGTAGAGATAAAAGAGAGAATATGGAAGAAAAAACTACGGTTAATTTGAGGGGCCATATGGAAGCCTACCATAGACACTCCTAAAATATATACATACAAAAAATGTATCTAAATGGAGTCACCAAATAATGGGGGGGAAGGGCAGAATAATACCCCAGCTAGACCTCTTATACCACCAAGTGAAACCTCCAGGGTCAGGAATGAGTTACACCTTCTTGAGTCAATGGGACTCCATGGAAACCCCCAAATATCACAAGCTATTGTGAAGGCCAGTGGTTGCTGTCTACAAACTCGTAAGGCTCTAATGCAGAAGACAACACTACTTATTATCTTACTAAACATGTAAATGTCAAGCGATTGCCTCTCTGGAGACTTCACCCCTATTGACTAGTGTTCATGGTACTGGAAAGGTACTCTGCCTGCTACAAAATGTAATCACCAACCCAGCTGCAAACCCTGCGACTTACAATGGTGAACTAGCTGCATGATATGCTGGTGCTATAGGAGCACAAATGTAGGAGGTACCAACCACCATATTATTGGACATAAAGCTCCAAAGCTGGAAGCCATCCCTGAGACTGCCAGAGTAGTCAAGAACCTGAAGCTGGACAGACCAGGAACCTAGAGGTAAACCAAACACTATTGTGCTAAAGGAACATAGCATAAAATGACTCCTAATGACATTCTGCTATACCCATAGATCAGGGCCTCACTCAGCCATTACCAGAGAAGCCTCTTCATACAGTAGATGGGAAATAACACACAGACCCATGATTGAACAACATTCAAAGTGTTACTTTGAAACAGTCTTAAATAAGATGTTTTCATCAAAACCCTCGCCTAACAGCTCATGGATGGAAGAGGAGACAGAAAGAATCTGGAGGCAGAGGGAAAGAGTGATTCCAAGGAAACTGTCTTCCAGACACAGCAGGACTGATTCGCATCTCAGAGACTGTGGCAGCACCCACAGGGCCTGAACAGGTTCAAGCCAGACAGGGTTCCAGAAGTGAGAGATCAAGAGTGCACATAGGCTCCCACTCCTAACCAAGAAGCTATCTACAAGTGATACCTGCCACACAGAAGAAGTTTATTTTCTTTAATAGAGTCTCACCAAGTAGATAAACCACAGTAAAGGACTAATACAAAACTAATTCAATGCTATTTCTGCAGACTTTTTGTCTCATTTTGCTTTGTTTGGGTATTTTATTTTTTGTCATAGTTCTCTTTTGCTTTCTGTTTGGGGGATTGTGAGTGTTTCTTCTTTTTATTGTTTGTTTTTTGTTTTGTTTGATTTTTAAATAGAAAGAATATGGATTTAGGGAAGTAGGGAGAATCTGGGAGGAGCCGGGAGGGGGAAATCATGATCAGAGAATATTGCACAAATTTTTTTTAAATTAAAAACAAAAAGAAGAAAATGCCAGGTGATTTTAGCTCATGTGGAGGTGACAACCAGTACATTCCTAACCAGTACATTTCATAAACAACACCATGGTCATCATGATCACTACAGATCAGACTGTCAAATACTAACCATTACATCATCATAAATAAACAACAGCATTTCAGAATCACCCTAAAAATTAATTAGGAAGGAGCTACCTGTAGAGAGTCTCCCCAAAGTCCGACACATTCACTCCCCCTTACAGATGGGCAAATTTCTGCTTCAAGTCTAGCACTAGCCAGTGTGGTTTGTTTTCACATAGGGACATGTGGAGAAGCCACCTCTTTAAATGCAAGAGTCGTTCGAAGGGTGCATGGCAACTGAGGCCTCCCCAGAGAGTACCAGACGTCCAGCTTTCACCTCTACCGCCTAGAGGTTCATTGACTAGCATGCAAATAGCCATTGCCAGGTAACTTTCATTTGAAAAGTAGTGTCTGCCTGGGTTGTCTTTCCCTCCGCATTTTAGGGATGCTCAGCCTTGGATATTTTCACATGTAACTGCTTAGCAATGCAAAGATTTGGTGGCCCAAGAAAATGGTGAGAGGCATTCTGGTGAAACCAGCAGAAGTAGCATTTCCCTATGACCATAGCAAACCTCATGAAGAGTTTTCATAGCTCTGCCCAAAGGGAAAGAACACCATCACAATTTCCATCATCAGGACGCAGAAAGGACGGTGTCCCTGGGGCACTGAGGAATCACTAAGGGAGGAAACTGGACCCATTGTGCACACTGACTCCAGATGTGATAAAGATCTGACATCATTGACAGGAGAAGATGATCCAGAAATACAGAGGTTGTGGCTTGAGAGGGTGTAAGGCAAACAGGAGGAATGTGGATTAACAAAATCCTATCAACTTGAGGCACATCCACCATTTAGAAAAACTGAGGCAGAGGCGGGGGGGGGGGCAGGGAGGTGACAGAGAACACAGCCAAAACACATTCTTGATATATGAAAAATAATCTACCAAAGTATCTGTGGTCATATTACTGCCTGTCCCAGAATCCTCTCCCCCATCTCCCCAAAGCTGGCTATTGCAATATTTCTAGATCTGAGTCACTAATATCTATATTTTTGTCTGATTTTTTTTTGAGACAAGGTCTTACTATATAGCCCAGACTGCCTCGACCTCATAGCAAACTTCCTGCTTCAGCCTCCTTAGTGCTAGAATTAAGGGTGTGAGTTTCTCTAATCTAATTCAGATCCCAGTTCTATGTTTCAGGCAAGCACTGCTCTGCTCTCTTTGCCTCAATTTCCCCTACTGCAATAATGGCAGTAAGTCTGGGAGACTGGTCATGGGCTTTAGCTGCATGAAAAGGCAGAAGACTGAGGAGCAGATGTGCAGCCAACACCAGTGGCTGCTGTGCTGTGTTCTCCCATCCCTAATCATTTATGCAGTGCCCGTGATAGTTGTGTGCTTAGATTATTGAAAAGCACTACTGTCCTCTGGGCACCCTAAGGCTGTATAGGATGCTTGGGGTGTCACTTTGATCTCGTATGTGTTTATAGTCAGCAGAAATTAACTTGCTACTAGGTTTGTAGGTTCCCATAGGCTTAAGGGTCTCACTTAGCAAAGACCTTGAGCAAAAGAAGAAAGACACATTCGATGTCAGTAAGTGAATCTTAATGTTTGCCAGGGTGGGCTCTGATTCAAATGAAGTAGTCTGGGCTAAGCAACTCCTTGGAAAGGCTTGCTTCAGTAATCAGGAAGAGGTTTGATTCTTTATGTCCCAGAAAAGATGTTGAGACAATGGAATTTGCAGGAACCTTCAAGACAATACTCAAACATCTCTACAATAAACTCCATCATACACAAATGCATTGGGAAGAGCCTACTTGTCTTCAAATTTTCACATCTTTTAAAGGATGGGTAAGCTTCCCTATGCATTTCTACCTAGGAACTTATTCTTGTTCCAGAAGAATAGTATAATATAGCAGCATCCTTTGATGGTAGGAATATCACATCTATTTTCTGCTGAGCACTCAATAACTCTGATTTGCCAACAGGCAGCTTTACAGACTCATAAAAATCATCCACTCATTGTTTGGAAAGTAAACTGGTTCAGAAAATCGGCTCAGGTAGAATTCAGACAAGATCAGGCACCTTAGAGGTGAGGTGGCCATAGGTTCTGCTAATAATAATCAGTGTGCTTTCAAGTAGCCCCTCCCCTCTTATGCCATTTTATCAGTCATAATTAATTTTGTGGCTCAGGTAAAGAAAGAGATTTAAAGTGATGTTTATAAAGTGAATTAGCCTCACCTTCACCTTATTTGGAGTTCTCCATTATGAATACACTCAGAGTGTAATGGAGAGGCAATTTATGAGAGAGCTCTCTAGTGTCCTTGGTTCTGGACCCTCAAGGGGATTTATTATTCCAGTGGTGTCATTCTTCTGGGACAAGAAGACAGATCATATGGATATGGCTCCAACACAGCAGCTCTACTGATTTTTATTTCTTTATTTTTTTAAGCTTTATTTTTATATGTATAAGTGTTTTATTTGTATGTATTGTATCCCCTGGAATTGGAGTACAGATGGTTGTGAGCCACTATGTGGGTGCTGGGAACTGAACCCTGGTCCTTTGGAAGCGCATACAGTGTTCTCAGATGCTGAACCATCTCTCTAGTCACCACTTCAACACACACACACACACACACACACACACACACACACACACACACACACAGAGTTTTCCTTTTTTTTAAAATAAGTTAAGGCCAGTTGTATGGCTCAGTCATAGAGCCAATGCTCAGCATAAAGTTCTGAGTTCAACCTCTAGAATCAAAAGGAAGAACTGTTCATTTAATATGCTCTAGTGAGGATCCACAGTGTGGATAAACAGGAGGCGCTAGGGTGGTGTGGGAGAGTGGGGTGCAGCCATCAGTCACTTGTTCCTGCAAAGGGCTGGTGTGGATAGAGCTGCAAAAGTCACCTGCCTTTAGGTCCATGAGGCTGCCTAGAGCCCCAAGCCTGAGTAAGGGGACCAGCCTTCATTTCTGCTTCTACCAATACCCTGCCTTTCAACCTAGAGAATCACATGTTGCCTGTGCTCTCCAGCTCTCTAAGGCCACCATACAAACCTAAATGTGCTCAATCTCATCTTACACATTTTAAAAATTACCCGTCCTTGCCTCTGTGACTATGCTACAGTTTAGATCTTTAATGTCTTTCCAGGATTCATACATTCAAAGGGTTAGTTTCCAGGACTGAGACTATTGAAAAGTGGTGGAAGCTTTGAAAGATGAAGCCAGTGTGATCTTTAGGCCAGTGGTTGTTCTCACCTTTAAAAGCAAAGGAAAAAAAAAATCATACGTTGAGGCTGCTCGAATCTTTAGTAAGAATAAACCTTCTGTGCCATCGTGAAAGAAGAAAGAAACTCATTTTAGTTTTACTATTTCACCTCAAACTGCATAGGTCCTACTACATAGTAAGTGTCTAATTAAGACTGAAAGACAGACTGGGGACATGGTTCAGTCAGGAAAGCACTTGCTGTGCAAGCACAGGGACCTGAGTTTGATCCCTAACCCCCACATAAAAAGATGGGCATGATGGTGAGTACCTGTAACTGAAGCTCTGGGAGACAGACAGGTGAGTCCTTGGGGCTTGCTGGCCCGCCAATCTATCCTAATCAGTAAGCGCCAGGTCCTAGAGAAAGACCTTTTTTTAAAAAAAAAAAAATATTTATTTATTATGTGTATAGTATACAGAAGAAGGTATCAGATGTCATCGTAGATGGTTGTGAGCCACCAAGTGGTTTATGGGAATTGAACTCAGGACCTATGGAAGAATAGTAAGTGCTCTTAACCGCTGAGCCATCTCTCCAGCCTCAAGAAAGACCCTTTCTTACAGTAATGTGGCTAACTGCTGAAGAATGAATGACACCTGAAGTTGACCTCTGACCCACCCACCCGCCCACACACACGTACATTGAAACAGACAGGAAAAAAAAAAAAGACAATGAATTATAGCGTTTGGTACTGTCCATAGTTCTAGGCATCAATGGGGTCTTCCAGACAGGGAAGTCTACATTTGTGACAGCTCTGCTCCACTATTCTTCATGACATAGATGCCTGGTTTCATCTCCCTTTGTTCCCTTGTCACCTTCAGGCTCACTGACATCACATTCCTGCCATTAGTTTCCTAAGCGTCTCTGGCTGTTCAAGGCAGTAGATGGATGAGCTCGCTATTCTTGATTTCTTCATGCAGAACACTCCTCTTTGCCTTCTCCTTCCAGATGCTCTTTTATTTCTGAAGAGATTTCTCTCCTCTTTTTTCTACTTTTTGGGCTATACTCTTGTTCTTTTCCAGTCACAAACTAAGCGTTGCTGTACCTCCAGCTCTGCTCATGTCAGTCTGCCTCTATTCCTTGCCTGTCCACTGTGGCTCTTGAGTCCTTAAGAACTTTCCAGAAGCCAATGAGCCTCTAAATGCATAGTCTGTAATTTAGGCTGGAGTTCTCTTCTGGGGTCTAGACTCAATCTTCCAACATGAATGCCTTTCATAACCTTAAACTGAGAAAATCCCAATCCAAACAGTGACCTGCTCTTCTTCCCAGGTTCCTGCCTGTCAAAAGCTTTCAAGCTGAGCCACTCCAGGGAATGCATCACATTAGCATTACCTTAGCTTTCCCATTCTGTCAGGCTCATGTCCCCATTATCACCCATGGAATCAGCACTTTCAGATCCATCTGACACGACAGCTAGGTCTTACATCTGACTTCGGTTGACAAAAACTGACTTTATTTGTTTTACTTGTTAGATTTTGTCAACACGACATGAACCTAGACATATCTGGGAAGGGAAATTTTTAACTAAGAATTATACTTCCAAAAGTTTGGCCTACAGGCAAGTCTCAGAGAATTTTCTTGATTAATGCTTGATGTGGACAAGCCCCACCCACTATAGGTGGTGCCATCTCTAGCCACATCTTATATACATCTGCAGTGTGTAGGAAAGCAGACTGAGGCATAAGCAGCACCCTCCATGGCCTCTGCTTCAGTAACTGCATTTAATTCATGCCTCAAATATAAGCTGTAATATGGAAGTACCAGTGAAATCAGCCCCTTCCTCCCCAAGTTGCTTTTGGCCACAGTGTTAGAAACCCTAACTAAGACACTGGTCTTGGACTTTTCACACTTAAAATCATTTTCCAAGGTGCTTATTCTAAAACAAGGGTTTCATTTCTTTCTTTCTCACTTACATACCAGCTCCTTTAGGAGGTAAGTATCTACTCTAGCTTTGAAGACCTTGAAACCAATTAGCAATCTCCTCCAAGTCTGATTTGTTCCGCTCTCTTTGGAAGGATAGGGGTTTTCTGAATGTGCCATTGAGTTTAGTAATGTTACCATCTACTCTTCCCCCACACACCATTCCCACCTGTTATTTTTCAAAAAAAAAAAAGTTGTACTTAGCTTTTAAGATGTGCTACAAGCTGGTCATAGTGGTACATGCTTTTCATCTCAGCACTCAGGAAGCAGAAGCAGACACATCCCTGTGTTCAGGTGTAGCCTGGTCTATATATAGAAATCTTCTCTCAAAACATAAACACTCAAAAAAGAAAGAAGTGATGCAAATGCCATGCCTGTCTTTGAAAATTATCCCTGTCAGAATTAATGTTTTCATTCTCTGTTATCATAACCTTTGTAAATATTGCTACTAACATATGCTATGTCACTTCATAGTTACTGTAGTAGGTTTCTGACACAAAATACTAACCTCCAGAATTTTATTACTCACCCATCCTTAAGGTACGTTGTTACTCAACAAAAAATTCTTGAACTACCAATACATATTATAATCTTGTTGTAGGGGATACTCTCAGCATTCTTGGGCTATCCCTACCATGTCATAGCCCCATGTAGAGCTATTAGAACATGGCAGGAAGTTAAGAGAAGCCGTGGGAAATAGATGAATAAAGGCCCAGCTCTTGAAAGAAACTAACGATGCTCTCTTTTCCCTCCACCATACTCTTAGATTCCGGGGATTGATCTGAAGTCTTGAGGTTTCGCAGCAAGTACTGTTAGCAGCCAAGACATCTCATCAGCCCACATGGAATCTTTTAAAATGAGTTCTTATTTTCCCTAGGTCAACTCCAGTATGTCTTGGCTGGTTGCAACTGAGCCTATTTACAGATGAGAAAACTGGAACCAGAAGTAGCTACAGGCAACAGATCTCACGTAATGAGAAAATATGGGATTGGTTATCAAGCCTGCTTGGGGTTGATCTTTAAAAAATGGAGAGGAGATGGCTCTGACAGGTCTTGTGCATATCAGCAAAATGCTAGGATCTAGGGATGGACTTGTAAGTGTGGGGTTAAAGTTTACTAAGTGATAAACAACTTAAAGAAAGTTCAAACATGTCCGCTATTGTGTTCAAAACATAGTCATTTAATGTGAGACTGTTAAACTCCTCATTTCTTACAGCTATTGCTCTTAGCACTGGATCCTGCAAGATGATGAGTTCATTTTTTCCAGATCTCATATGGAACATGGAACGTATTGCTTAGAAGTCAAAGCCTTCAAATTCAAATGGCAATTTGGAAGATCCAGTGGATTCTGAGGGCCAGGATATTGGAGCTCTCCAAGTCTCCTTGTGGCCCAGGAAGCCCACCTACCCTTTTCTGGCATTCTATTGTTGTCTTATGGAAAGTCTTGGTTTAAACAAAATTTGGAATTATGCTTCATACCTCTAGCCCTCTAATCAGCTCTACATGTAGGAGAGGGCCCCAGAATGTTCTGAAAGTTTAAGTGCTAGAGAATTATGTGATTAATAACATGATTGATGGAATTGCCATTACTGAACTGAATGTGGTCTCTCTCCACTGAAATAAACTAACTTGATCATGGTACTTCAGAAAGATTCTTATCTCAAAAGATTTTTTTCTCTATGATAATAGAAATCATTGGAAAAAGTTTGTCTTTTTTTTTCTGGCTAGGCACAAGTAACTCTTCATCATATCATTTTAGGACTCTATGTCTACGGACTATCAGTTAATATGGATTATTACATTAATAATAACTCTAAGATGAGACCCTATGAGCAAGAAACATTTGCTGTCACAGATAACTTGATAAGAGCCATCTAGATTAACTCTTCAACCATAAAGCCTTTACTCTACATTGTGGAAAGGGCCACAATGACTAGGCACATGTGCTGAGAGCTTGGTCCCCTTCCCATGGTGCTATGGGAGAGGTAGAACCCACAAGAGGCAGGGCTTCATGGAGGAGGGTCATCAGATTGCTGGCAATGTGTCCATTTGTGGGGTGCTGGTCTTTCCCTTTTCTTTTGTCAATGTTAAGCCTTTCAGCTGATACTAGTGGCTTTGATCTCAGTACACTGATGTTGTGATATGCTCCTTTGCCATAACTCCACAAAGGTGTGGACCAGACAAGCATGAACTGAGATCCCAGAACCCCCATAACTGTGAACCAAACTAACCCTTTGCTTTTCTCATTTTTTAAATGGAAACATAAAGCTAATGCCTAGATTATATTTTCATAGAAATCTGTATGTAACTCTAAGGGCATTATAAGTTTCCTGGGAGAAAGATGGGGTCTAAAGGCCCATGTTCTTAAAAGAAATAACAGGGGAATGGAGGAATGTCTCAGAGGTTAAGATCACTGGCTGCTCTTCCAAAGGACCTAGATTCAATTCCCAGTATCCACATGGCGGCTCACAACTGTCTGTAACTCCAGTTCCAAAGGATTCGGTACCCTTACACAAACACACTTACAGACAAAACACCAATGCATGCAGAAGAAGGAGAGGGAGGGAAAGGAGGAGAAAGAGGAGGCAGGGAGGAGGAGAGAACTTTTTTGTTGCCTCTATTAGCCCATAAGAACCTTTCTATGATTGGGGACAATGTATACCAAATTTGGTAGTGTTGTCCTCTCATGTCTTAGGTGATGAGAAAGGCTTTAAGTTGGGTTCCATACTCTCCATCTGGCTGAGTTGCAGAAAACATTCTTCTATTTGAGCCTGACAGATGTGTTCAATGGAGCCCCAAGAATAGCAATACGATTAGCAGTTCTTCTCATACAACACTGAGCCGGACATAGATACTGATTAGGTAATACAGACTATGGGCAATTGCTTGGCCAAGTGGCAAGGCATTAGTAAAGAACAAGAGTTAACATTTGGTGACTATACTTGGGAGAGACTATGGCTTCACTCCTGAGAATAACATATAATGATCACCAAAAGCCTCTGCTAGTGGAAAAGGCTGTTCTCAATAAGGTGAACATGAAGGACTGTTCACCACTGTCTCCAGCAGCCCAGTACTTGTTCAGTATGTTCTGAAGTAAAGGGCAACAGAGAGAGGCAGGGAAGTTATGCATTGCTCAGAAACTTGGGCACACCCTTATCTGACCAACTCTCCAACTTCCTCACTACAGTGACCAAGCCTGAAAGTCAACATGGCTGCGTGCCCAGAGGGAGCCGTCATCCTCATGCTAGCTGGCTGATTACATCAGACTCTTCATAATAAAACAAGTGGTAACTTGTTTTTCCTGGAATAAACACTCACTATGGATCTAGGCTGCATCTGCTTCCCTTCTTACCAAGCTTCTTTCCTGACTGTGTGATCTTTATGGATATATAATTGATCAGGTTCGTACCATGCTCACTCAAAATGGTTTCAACCAATGAGTGTGTGAGGGGGCGGGGAATCAGAAAATGGGATGACTGTATGAGTCACCAATCTTATCATACATATAGTCTGTCATGGTTAATGCTTACTGTCAACTTGGCAGGATCAGAATCACCTAGGAGATGAGCCTCTGGGCAGACTGGTGAAGGAAAGTTCTAGATTGGGCTAATGGAAGTGAGAAAACACACCCTGACTTGGGCAGTACCATTTCACGGGCTTGGTTCCTGACTGAACCGGAAGAAGAAAGCTCTGACCAGCAGCATCCATCTTGACGTTCCTGCTGCCATGGCTTGCTGGCCATTATGGTCACTTGGGTTGTAAAACAGAATAAACACATCTTTGCTTTAGTAACTTTTGTGAGGTATTCCATGAGAATGATAAAGCTAACCAATGTGCAGCTCTCTCAGCCTCCCAGGAGAATAATAAAACAACTGAACAAAGACCCACATCTCACAACAGGAAAGGAGGAAAGAAACGCTCAGTTTAAAAGTAAATCAAATGGCATTGGCCAGCATGTTTTTCACCTCAGAAGAATACATTTATGGTTTTCAACCTAATGATCTGGTGGATGTAGAATGTGCTGAACTGCCCACCAGAATGTGTTGTTTTTCCTGTGAAAAGTCATGGTAAGGGACACGGGATGACTTGGTGATAACTGTTCGCTATTTTCTTTTGTGACCCTGTAGGTCTTGGTTTTGTCTGGAGGTCATTCCTAGACACTCTTCCATAGCATCAGGGTGTTTCATGGTCCCCTTGTCCTTGGGAGAAAAGGCCAAAAAATAGGTGTATGGCTGGGGGTTCAGCAGGTGTGTGGCGTGGGGTTTCAGCCTCTGATCTTTTTGTGAGGAGAAAGTGGATTTCCTGTTCAGTATAGGGCAGAGAGGCACATGGGAATGACTGTAAGAACCCCCTGAGTTGTCCCATACAGCTGCAGTGTTCTTTAAACACAAGATTAATACATTTCTGTTTCTTCTTTCTGATTAACATGTAAACTGAGTCTGTGATCAAGAACTCTGACATATTGGGCTGAATCCTAGGTCCATCATTAAAATGTGGAAGCAAGAAAACTGCTCATTTTTCTCCTCCACGATGCTGGGATGTGAATCTCGGGCCTTGGGGATCCTAGGCAAGCGATTCAGCACTAAACCCCACCCAGGGCCTTCTCTAAGTAGGAGTACTTTCTCTGCCACATCTCTGAAGTGACTTGACAATCTCAGTCCCAGTTTTCATCTATAAAATAAGAATGATAATAGCATCCATATCAGAGGGCTGGTGTGGGATTAAAGGAGATCATCTGTATGCAATGCACAGGAAGCCTCAGTGGCCATAGCCAGCCTTGTTCTTGATCAATGTGACCCAAAGTTAGTTATTACTTGTACCAGATCAACTTCTTTCTTTTCCTTCCCAGGTCATCTTCTTCCTAGAGACTTACTTTAGCTGGGTCTTTCCTGTACAAAGTTTGCCTTTTCACTGGTGGGAGGGGGACTGTGTGAGTCTCTCAACACTACTGTCCATGAGCTGTGTGCTGGAAAGGGGAGCATCCCAATTGCAATGTGAAGAGCTTTGGTTCCTCCCCCCCTTTTTCCCAGGATTTGAATGTCTCAGTGGGTGTATTTGTGGTGTAAGCATGAAGACCTGAGTTTAAATCCTCCAAACATATATAAAAGCCAGACAACTAGGACTGAGAGTCTATAACTCAGTGCTCCTATGGGGAGATGGAGGTAGATTCAGGAGACTCTCCAAAGTCTATAGAAGATTCTTCTAAAAGCTATACAGAAGAAAAAAACAAACAGCAAAGAGACCATCATCTGTGAGGTAGAAGTTAGGGTTCAGACCTCCACACAGGCACCACTGCACATGCAAGTCCCAATTTATACATGCATACCCACATGCACATTTTATTTACTTTTCCATTTATTTGTATTTGTATATGTGTATATGTGGCTCTATAGAGGTGCCAACAGAAGCCAGGAGAGGGCTCTGGATCCCCTGGAGCTGAAGTTAACAAGCAGTTATAAGATGGTTCAATGTGGATGCTGGGAATAAAACTCAGGTTCTCTGAAGGGTACATGCTCTTACCACTGAACCATCTCTCCAGCCCCCTAAAACATTTTTGAAAATATTAGTTCAAAGAATCAAACCTTAAAAATAAGTGTCAAGATCATAGTAAGTACTTGGCTCTTCTTTGAGGCAACAGGTGGGCAAAGCTATGGTAGCAATACTTCCTATATACATGCAGCTCAGAAACTCTCCCAAGTTATTTGTTTCCTTTAAAAAGCAGGATCTAAAACCGACTTGGTTTAGAGCCATCCTACATGAAAAAGGCAAGAGGAGCTTCTGCTTCATTAAACTCACAGATCAGCTTGGAAGCAGGATGCTGTGAGATGGGTAGTTATTTAAGACATGATGCACGGCAAGACATTTTATCATTAACTTGGAGGAAGTACTTCTGAATGTCACTCCTCAACTAAATTTTATCACATTGTGTTTAAAAAAGGGACTCAGAAGAGACAGGCCCAGCAAGAAGGAGATATATGATCAATTCTGAAAATTTTAACTTACAAGCTTCAGTTCTTTAGGATGCTCACAGTAGCACTGGAATGGTAGACAGCAGCCATTACAAACACTTCACACTGTGGTGGTTTGGATGAGAATGGCCTCCATAGGCTTATATATTTGAATATCTTGTCCCAAGTTGGTGGAACTGTTTGGGAAGGGCAAGGAGGTGTGGCTTTGATGAAGGAGGCATGTCACTAGGGATGGACTTTTAAAAGCCCACACCATTGTCTCCCTCTGTCACATGGATGTATCTTAAGAGTTTTCAGCTAATGCTCCAGTGTCATAACTGTCCTTGTTGCCCTGCTCCTCACAATAATGGTTATAAAATCCAACCCTCCAAAGCTGTAATTCCCTGCAAAATACTATCTTTCATAAGTTGCCTTGGTTATGGGGTCTCATTATGGCAATAGAAAAGTAACTAACTCACATATTAAGAAAAGTATAAATATCTTTATAAAGGACTCTATATTATATAACACAACTTAAAGAAATTCGGGGATAAATATTTCCTAAAGAAAATAACAAACAAAAAAACTGAAACTTGTCATAGCTTGCAGAATAGATTGTTTATCTAGAAAACAGTAACAAGAGACAAAACTACCCAGTCAGAGGCCCTGTGAGTATAACCTAACAGAGAGCACCTGCTTTTGTCTGCAAAGTCTTGGGTTTGATCTTCAGAACTGCAGAAAAAAAAAGGAAGAAAGAAAGAAAGAGAAGAAGAGAAATGGAGAAAGAGAGAGAGAGAGAGAGAGAGAGAGAGAGAGAGAGAGAGAGAGGAAGGAAAGAAAAAAATCTAGTTTTAAAATATATCTTAATTCGGAGCTGGAGAGATGGCTCAGCAGTTAAGAGCTCTGACTGTTCTTCTGGAGGACCTGAGTTCGATTCCCAGCATCCACATGGCAGCTAACAACTGTCTGTAATTCCAAGATCTGACACCCTTACACAGTTATACGTGCAGGCAAAACACCAATTCACATAAAATAAAAATAAAATGTTAAAAAAACAGAAATCATCAGTCAGCCTTTAAAAAAAAATATATCTTAATTCATTATAGTGACAGAATCTGTCTGAATGTACTAGGAACCCTGAAGTCTTCTTTTGGGAACACTATTTAATAAATATAGATGTTCTTAAAAATGGGGACATATACATAAGACTTTACATAAATAATTCATTATTTTAATACAAGCATAATCATGATTAGAAATCTAATTTTTTTGAAGTGATTCTTGACATTTTAATTTACTGGTGCTTAGACAATTAGGTTTTGACATATCTTAATCAACTATTAAGTTGATTGTAAAGACAAGCTTCCCCAACTCCCCTGCCACTTTCCTTATACAGTAACCCAACGTGATACCATAGTTACCAAACAGAAAGTAAGATTGTTACTCTGTATTAAATCAGTAAAGGGTGAAGAAAGGACAACTTGGAAGAGAGAGACTTTAGGGTCTGTTATTCCAACAGAAGAGTGTTTTAGTTACTAGCTGTGGTTACCGGGTAAGCTGAAGGCATCTCTTCAGGTTGCTGTTGTGGTATGCGCTTAGAGGCAAGGGGTTGCTTCACCGTCTACTATAAGATGATGCAGGTCTTTTTATCCTTGAATGAGTTTTCCAAAGTCAGAATGCCCATCAGCAGAGGGTTGCCCCGGGCATGTTCCTCACAGTATGACATCAGGTCTGCAGATGCTTTTGAGACCTTTATTCTTTCGATGGCGGCTTCTAATCTCAACTGCTGCACAGTTCTCCTAGCCTGGGCTATGTTGTTGATGCTTGCTGTCTTGCTGGACATGTTTGAAGATTATCTTCCCTGAAATCAGCAAGGCTTTGTGTGGTCCAATGTCTCCAGGTTTTAAAAGGTGGGGTGAATCAGAAAGGCCAACTGGAAACAGAGAAGAAGATCACCTCAATGTCCTTCCCATATGAACCCACCTCGGGAGTCGGATCTCTGCGCTCCAGGACCGCCCGCCCTCTCCTCTCCACTCCGCTCAGAAATCTAATTTTTTATGAGTCCCCATATGCAAGTATTATATACCTAAATCTACCATTAAAATAAAAATATTTACAGTAGGTATTAATGCATACCATAAGTCTGCAATAACAACAATAATAATAAATGTATAAAATATTATACTCACCTACTCATACAGGAACTTCTTATATAATAATTGTGGTATTACAAACCAATAAAGGACAGAATTTTTAGTAGCTGATAATGGGAAAACCAGCTCACTCTGTTTAGAAAAGTAATGCTACATGTTCCTATAATGGCATATACAGAATTGACATTAGGTAGATTAAAAACCTTTATGTAAAAGATAAAAAAATAAAGATAACATAGGATAGAATATTTAATTTTTCCATATCATCTATCATTTGTCAATCATCTATCATCTATCTATTATATCTATCTATATAATCTATCTATAATCTGTCAAACATCTATCTACCTACTTATCTATCTATCTATCTATCTATCTATCTATCTATCTATCTATCTATCATCTGCCTCCTTTATTTTGTGGTACTGAGGACTGAACTCAGGGTCTTGTGTGCACTGGACAAGCTCTCTACCACTGAGCTACGTACATCTCCAGCCATGAATAGAGGTCAAAAGACTGGCTTTTAACATAACATCAATTCATCCAGTAGAAAAATGGGCACAGTAGCTAAGTAAGCAGTTTATAAGACCAAAACAAAACAGGTTAACAACATGAAGGGAGACAAACTCACTTGTAATTAGAGACGTGAGAAATGAAACCCTAACTTTGCATCTAACAACAATGAAAAAGAAAAGGTACCATGAATTCTGGCTGGGAGGTGGAGAGAAAACATTTGTACTTTGCTTCTGGAAGTTAGGCTGGGTTAGCCTTCCTGAAGAGCAACCAGTCACCCCCTTACCACTGTGTTGGCCAACTTAACACTGTGACAAAATACATGAGATCAGCAATTGCAAGAAGAGAAGATGACCTTGACCTCACAGTTTCTGTCCATGGTCAACTTGCACAGTTGACTCATGGCCTAAAACGAAGCAGAGTGACATGATTACAAGGCACAGTAAAGTTAAGCTGCTCCTCTCAAGGCAGCCAGGAAGCCAGGCTGAGAAACAACAACAAAAAACACATGGCCAGGGAATTATTTTGTACAAGGACCCACCCCTAGATATCCCAGTCTTCAATAAAGCTCTCAGTAGACAAGGTCAAGGCTGCAGCCTCTGGCTCAGTCAGTCCTCACTAGCACTGCCAGCTACAACTACTACTGAAATACACAAGCCTTTTGGGGACTCGTTGTCATGTAACCATAACAAGAACTATAACCACATATCAAGGTTGTCCTTACAAATCCGTTCCTGGCTACAAAACCTAAGGAATTTGCACAGCTGTCCATAAGAAGGCATGAAACAAGACTGTACTATTCATGACTAGTAGTCAGCACTTGGAGGTGGACATAAAATGATTGCGGACTAGCCAGGCAAGGCAGCTCATACATACCTTTAGTCCCAGCAATGGAGAGGCAGAAGCAAGCAGATCATTATAATTTGGTTAGCCTGTTCTACATAGTAAATTCCAGGCCAGCTGGAGATATATAGTGAAACTCTCTCAAACACAAACAACAAAATCAAACCATGGTGATGCATATTGTAACTGCTAGTTCTTGGGAAGTGCCAGCCTAAAGACCAGGAGTTCAAAGCCAGTCTATGCTACATGAGACCCTCACACACAAACACAAACACATATGCGCTAGGCTAAAAAGATGATGTATGTAACAATATCACTTACATAATTAAAAAGTATGTACAGAGAAATCATACACTTTGTTTAAAAATTTAGATAGAAGATTGATAGATGATAAATAGATAGATAGATAGATAGATAGATAGATAGATAGATAGATGTAACAAGCACATTAGAAACTATTTTCATGGCTGAATGAGCAAGAGCTGAGATACTCAATCTGATAAAAAAGGAGAATAAAATAATGAAACAAGAGACTGATAAAAAGAGATCTGCTAATAAAACATCTGGTAATTTCTCTTTATTGTACTTTTAAAAAATCCACTAGGTCCACAATATAAATCTCATCTCAACTTAAAGGAGACATTTCAGAAATTTATATAAAATGGATGCAATAATTGTGCCCCCAAAGGGAGACAAGCTACATGTCAGCACTCTTGGAGGTTGACTTGTGGCTTATGTGTGCCCCAACTCTGAACATTCTTCTAGCCATTTGGCTAGCAGCAGAGCGCTTCAATTCAGCCAGGATATAATTAGCATGATGTTTGTGAGGTCCCATCAAGCCCTCCACGCAGACCCATTGCACAGATGTTTAAGTACCTTCAAGCTGTGTTTTCATATGCACAGCTAATAATTAATTTCTAGTTGTATTTCCCTTTGAATAAAACCAAAAGTAACCAGAAGGCATGCCTAGAAGAAAGGATTGCCTATGTAAAACACCACTTATGTTTAGTTTACTACAAATGGGGGAGGCAGAAAATAATTAAAAGTGTGTGGTTCCTTCTAACATGCTATCTCCACTAACTGAACTTCTAACCTGACATAAATCCATTGCATACTGTAACCTGTTTCTCCTGATTATTAACCTTGAGCATGGCAACCTATAAATCATGCTCGAAACAGCTGGCGCTCAGCAGCGCCCCAAAGGTGCATGATTACGATCGTTTTATATATATCTTGGTATGCAGACATGAAAAATTCATTGAAGAGGTTGGGATTGTAAGACTTATTGTAATGAATTTTCTCAAAAACATAGATCATGCTTAAAATAGGTGCCTGCTTATTATAATGCAGCCATTTCTATCCTCCTGAATTACCTTGCCCATAGCTCAGCCATTTTCTTAAAGTCAAACATGATGAGATCTAAACAGATTTGCTGTTTCACTTTGTGCTCCATGAAAGTTGGCGACTCCTCTGCCCCCTTTCCCGTTCTCAGTTTTAATAGCTACAGAATACAAGGTTGTAAGTTTTGTTTGATTTTAAAGAAATCTGTTTGAAAGGCATCCCCTATTGACTTCAGTTTGTCAGCCATGAGCACATAGAGAATCTCAAGAAGCAGCCAGTTCCTTATAGCCCCCCAGCATGTCCCTCTGCTTCCCACAAGACATGCCTCCTCACACCAACATTCTTAAGAAAACTAATGTGTGGGCTGAGGACAGGGCTTAGTTGGGAAAGTTTTTGCTGTATAACCCCAAGGACCTGACTTTGGTCCCCAGAATCCATATGAAAAACCAGGGTGTGATGGTGGTACACACCTGTAACCCCAATGCTGGCGGAGACAGAGGGAGGGAGAGAGAGAAAGATGGAGGAAGGGAAGGAGGGAGGAAGAGAAGGAGGAAGGAGGAAAGGAGGGGAGGGAGAGAGAGAAGGAGGAAGGGAAAGAGGGAAGAAGGAAGAGAGAGAGAGAGAGAGAGATCCCTATGGGCTTCTTGGCTTAGTTTAATTGTGAGTATCTGGCTAATGGAAGACCCCATCCCCAAAATAACAAAAAGACGGCTATTAAGGAGTGGCCAACACCAATGGTTAACTTTTGACCAGCACAACACACACATATGTGCATGTCGTCTTGCATACACATGAACAGGCACTCAAGAAAGGAAAGGAGAAGAAGAAAGAGGGAAGGAAAGAAGCTAGAGCAGAAAGTGTCCCAAGCATCACTAGGGCTTACCTACATGCAGCCATGTCATTTTTCAATGTATCTGGAAAGAATATTGGTCCAGGTCTGAACCCATGTTTCAAGTACCTAATAATAACCAAATAACCATGTGGACTATACATGTAAGCTCAGATTCGATACTCAATGCCTGGCAGGCACGGCCTGGTGGAATCTTTCCTCTAGCCCCTGAGAAAGTCTGTGAATTCACCACCACCACCATCATTCCAACTTTTTTTGTTTTAGAAAATAAAATCCTTTTTTTCCCATGTATCCCCTTGCTCTCCCTCCCTTTCCCCTCCCAGCCCCTCTCTGCCTTCAGCCTCCCTCCTCCTCATTCCCCCATTTCCTCACCAAAAAGGGCAAGAAGTCTCAAGGTGGATCAGCTCAGCATCCATTCCAGGCAGTTCCAATTTCCTCATCCTAATGTCAAGACTGGGTTAGGTGTTCCTATGGGGAGAATGTGCTCTGAAGTGCCAGTCCATGCACAGAAATACAGTCTGATCTCTCCCCTCGAGACTCCACATACTCCCCATGTCAGTGGACAGTTGCCTATCCTTGGAGGGCCTAGTTCCTTTTCTTGAAGGTTCCCCAGTGGCTGTTCTTAATTCAGTGAGCTTCCCAGAGCTCCAGCCAGCCATCACTGCGGGAGTTTTCCTCAAAAGCCCTATCCCCTTGCTCATATAGACTCTCCTCCCCTGCTCTCAGCTGGACCAGGAGCTCAGCCCAGTGCTCAGCCGTGAATCTCATAACTCCAACTTTTATCTAAGGCAAATGTTCCGTGAGGTGAGGAGGCTTGTGCAGGGTCCAGGGAGCCTGCAGTTGGCTTAACCATCAGAGTCCATCTTAAACACAGCACAATCCTGCCCTTCACTGCATGTGTGGTTTCTTACTTCCCTTTTCCAAGGTGGTCAGACAGACCTGTAAACTGTAATAGGAATATGAATTCATAAAAGGCACAGTGTATGGGCCTGTCGGGGCTGCCTAGCAAAGCACCTTAGACTGGGTGCCTTCAACAACAGAAATTAGTGTCTCCATTCTACCAAAGGCTGCAAGTCCCAGACCAAAGGGACAACAGGGTCTCTCCGAGGTTGTTTCCAAGGGAACAGATATTTGTCTTTTCTCTATGTTCTCATGCCATCTTTCCTCTGCATGTCTGAGTGCTATGCTCCACCTTAAACATACCTTGGGCTGGACTGGTGCACTCACCAGTTAAACAGGACTTCATGGGCTGCTGTCGTTAGAAACAGTCATACTCAGAGCTTCAGAGGATGAATGGATGACACGATTCAGTCTATGATGGGCAGTGGGCCTTTTGCAGATAGAAAAACTACCTAGGAAAACATCTGTTTGGAAATAGATACAGTCGCTATAGGAGTTTAGACCTCTGTTCTTTGGGTTAAGTGTTCTGCTTATAGCCACACCCCTAGCCCTTTGACTTTCATTTGTTATCAGAGGCAAACTGTTAAAACCAGAAAATTGGGGCTGGAGAGATGGCTCAGCGGTTGAGAGCACCGTCTGCTCTTCCAGAGGACCCGGGTTTGATTCCCAGCACCCACATGGCAGCTAACAACTGTCTGTAGTTCCAGTTCCAGGCAAACAGCAAGGCAAATAAATAAATAAATAAATAAATAAATAAATAAATAAATAAATAAAGTTTTTAAAAAAACCCAGAAAATTCTTTGTCATTGTATCTTCTTATTTTTTATATTTATTTATTTTGTATTGGGGGTGTGTGGGAAGGCATGTGACCTGGTGTACTTACAGGGGCCAGAGGGTAACTTCCAGAGTTAGTTCTCCAGAACTAACCAGCATGAGGGGTCTGAGAAAGTCAGCTGAGCATTTAAAAGTGAGCTTTGGAAACATGGTGCCATACTCCTATTATCCCAGCACTTGGCAGGCTAAGGCAGAAGAATGGAGAAATCAAAGCCAGGCAGGGGGACATGCGTATGGAGACCCTGCCTCAGAATAATAAATAAAATAACTGGGTTTGGTGCATCCAAGCCAGTGCCTGGTGGCAGATGTCTGGGCATGCGCTACATTGATTGTATCCTCTGGAGTCCACAGCCCTGTCAACACAGCCTGAGTCTGCTCCCTCCACTCCATGGTAGCCAGAGGTGCTTTTACCTTGACCAGGACGGGGTCTGGCATCCAGGACCAAGCAGCATGGCAGCAAATGAAACGTTAGAATGTTAGGCAGAAATTCAGAGTAGCAGGCAAGCGGTTGGGATGGAAAAGCCTTTTGCTTTGCACCTCATCCCAGCCACACAAGGAAAGCTAAGGGAAGTTCCCTGGAGCCTTTTTGTTTTGTTTTGGCTCAATTTTCATCCTGAAAGGCGAGTAGGAACAGGAGCTCTGCCCTGAGCATGCCAGGGCAGAGGGAGTGGTGACGTGGGTGCCGGTTACCATCTGGCAGGGGCAGGCACACCTTGGGCATTTAGGAACCTGTGTTAGCTTGACAGAGCCACCAATGCAGCTGCCGAAAGTCAGGCCAGTAAGAAAGGTCTTGTTTGTGTCTTGCAGTTCTGATTGAGTACTGAGGATAGAGGCTATAGGCTTATTAGAATGCCTGAATTTCCCCCAGTCTCAGTGAATGAGGAAAATCATTAGGAATCATTCCACCCTAAACAAACACACACTCACAAAGCACTGGATGATACAATGGAGACGGGGTCCCTGTGGTACTGTCACCACGTAGGAGCAGTAGGCTGAATAGTAGACATTGTGTATGTTGTGTGTCAGTGTGCCAAGCAGATCTAGGCATGACCTCATTCAGTGCCTGCAGAAGGCTAGCATGGAGGGTGTTTCTGCAGCCCTCACTAAGGGCAGGAGAAAGGAGGTGTGCCCACCGCACAGTGGCACAGTAGAGAATGGATCTGCTGTTCAGGAGAAGCATTCAGAGGAAAACATAGTTTGGCATGGTTTTGCTTCTTCAGGGACTGCAGTACCTTGCCTCTCTCTTCCATTTGGACAGTGACCTTGAAAGTGATCTCCACCATTTCTAAGCCCCTATGCCAGCTTATGTTATTATTATGTTATTATTATTATTATTAATTTTGAGACAGGCTCTCTCTATGAGGCACAGGCTTGCCTAGAATTCATGTCCTCTTGTGTTACCATCCTAGGTACTGGGATTACAAGCATAGGCCTCCATGTCTGTCAAGTCTTCCTCCTATTGATGCTCCCAAAGAGAGGTCACAGACATTTTGAAGGCCAGATAAAGGTAGATATACCCTCTTGCCCCCAATTGCAATTCTAAGGTCAGGGGATTTGGAGTCACTAACTTTAAATTTAGGGTACAAAGCCTGGCTTTATGTGGGATTTCAAAGTTTAGGATGCCAGTCATCATTACTTGGTCATACATCAGTGTAGAGCTGAATGATACCCACTTCTTTATTGTAATAATGTAGACAAAACGGTAACAGAAAAGAATGTAATAGAAGGAGTAAACACATCTTTTGTGAAGTTTTAGTCATTTTTTCATTGTGTGCACGTGTGCATACATATGCTCCAGGGCACGTGTGTAGGACTGTGTGTAAGTATGTGCATGTGTGTATGTGTGTGCATACATATACTCCAGGGCACATGTGTAGATCTCTCTCTCTGTATGTTTGCATGTACTGAAGACTGAGGCTAGGCACTCACTTATTCTGCCACTGAGCTACACTACATCCCTATCTAACTATAAATATGCACGAGGCCCCGACTAGCTATCCTTATCCCTTACATTGGTATAGCAAAGCCTCTAGCCCAGACTTGCTTCCTCTTCCAGGCTCAAAGCTGATTTGCCATCTCATCGAGTTCTTATGTTTCAGGACAGGTACCAGATCTATTCCTTTGAATAAGCCTTACAGGTTCGAACTCCCAGTCCCCATTCCTCACATGTTCTCTTGTGCCACTTGAAACTCATCATCAGATGATGGTGGCTTTGAAGTTACCATTTAGTCAGCACCAGTTCAGACACATGACTTTGAGAGTCCCATTTCTAATCTACATCCTTTAACACAAGGGAGATATGAACAGAATTTGCTTTTCCCCAGTAAACAAATGAGAAAGAGGACTCTGAGATGGGCCAAGTTCCTGTTTCTACTGTGTGTGGTATGAGTCACCTGGTTAGTTATAAGGTAGTAGGGAGACAATGTATGTGTCGTAAAGTTTTAGGACCAGTCTTTGAGATCCAACCAAGCACACTACTAACCTTCAAAAACTGAACCTTAGAATATTTTAGTCTTGAATATAATGAGTATTTTTCTGGTTTTGGTGCTGCAAGCATCAGTTGAGACAGAACACATGCATGAATGCTCTCAAAGCTCTACCAGCAAGCAGGTGAGGGTTATATGCTGCTTAGTACTCTATCTGGCACAACACTTTTGAAAACGTTTGCTTACTAAACACACAAAAAAGTCCTCATAATATTTATTCCTGAAGAGACTTAATATATGAAGGCTCAGAGCAAAATCTAAAGGGCTTTATTTAATTCACCGAGGATGTGTCCAGTTTTCTGGAACTGGCCCGGGTGCCTTCTCAGTCCATCACCGACACTTTAGCATATGGCCATAGTAATGCAAGATAGGTCAATGAGTAGGTCATGTAACTGAAGTTTTTACTTTAATGGTGATTGTTTGGTTTTAATCCCAATAATTTAGGAGCCTTGTTGGGCTTGCCTTTTAAGGCAAGCTAGATAAGGTCAAATTATAAGAAGTCACATCTCCCTCCTCAGATATTTGGGCTCAGGAACTTCTTACATAATTTAATACATTTAGCCATGACTAACAATCAAGGAGCTAGGTCCACCTGTGCCTATAATAGGTATTAAAGCAGTTTGTTTGCCTAGCCTTGGAGTTCTGGCAGCTTTCAGTGACTCTTTGAGTGCAGGGAGATAGAGGCTTTTGGCATGCATGGCATCATTGGTAAAGATAAAGGTGTCACAGTCATGAGCATTCTAACTCGCAGGGAGGCATCCAGTGTCATGTGACTTTGCATTTGTCCATGCGTTCTCAACCTTTACAACTCTGCCTGCACCAACCTACCAGTGGAATTGTAAATGCTTTGTCAGACATCCAGGAAATGTGCTCCTGATATTGCATTCTCAAATGCCATTCATCATGGCAACTGGGGCAACAGAGGTGCAGGTGGGGTGGGATGGGTGGGCTTTGGCCATGGATGCGTTTATACTCCAAGTGTAAGGAAAAATCAGTAAGCACCAAGGTCAGTTCTTCCCACATGAAGTCCACACCATGCTTCCTCAGTCCCTTTGGCTACTGTTGGCTCATCTGGCCTCTTGTAAGTCTTGTTAGAAAATAAAGTTAGGCATGATGTAATACAACACTTGGAGTCTGAGGCAGGGGATTGAGAGTTCAAAGCCAGCCTGGGCCACACAGTGAGACTCAGTCTCAAAAACCAAAACAACAAAACGTAAAAATAAGACAGAAACCAAGAAAAAAACATGCAGTATAAATGTAAGTTATTCTTCCCCATGACTCAGGTTTTGCAGTCATGAAACCCAACAAAGGTTTTAATATATAATCTCAAATATTGCTTTTTATATAGCACGTGTGTACGCTGGCATGTGCAGGGAGACTGGAGGATAACTTGCAGGAGCTGGTTCTCCTCTCCTATCATGTGTTCTAGCATCTTCAGATACTGACTCACGTCTAGGGCCTTAGCAAGATTCCACATCTTCTATGCAAGTGTTTGGACTGGAGGATAAAAGACAGTCCTTGGCTCTACTTGTATCCCCCTCCTTTGTCCACATAAGTCTAGAGAGTCCTTTACTCAATATGGACAAGAATCCAGGCCAACCGCCACGTCACTGAGCTGCTATCACTGTCTGTCCTTCTGTTTCGTGGCTCAGAACATGCTGGCTCATACAGAAGAGGACACAAGTTGTACCTTTAGATTTTGGAGAGTAAAGGCCAAAGAAAGGCCTCAAGGATGGTTTTTCGGGACCTCTTAGGCTATGAGCTGTTCTGGCTGCCCCTCAGAAAGATGGAGGAACACAAACTGGGACAATAAGTCCACGGCAAGTGGCACCAGCTGCCCTCATTTTCTAGACCTATTGTGGTAAGAGGGGAAGGCCTGTGGAGTTGCCCTGGAGGGCTGGGAAACTACAGATGTACAAGCCATAGTAAAAGCTACAATGGCAGAGATAAAGCCATGTGGGAGACAGGAAGACACAAGACCCACCATTAATTTCCTGTCCTAACCATATTCCAGAATTCAAGTCAACTAGTCTAAATTGGGGCTGCCGTATTCCCAGGTAAAGGGATGATATTAACTCACCAGAAATCCTAGTGTGTGTGTGCATGCAGGTAATGGTGCTAACCAAGAAAACCCTTCCTTAAGCAAAACTCAATTCCCAGACCATGAGACACCTTCCTATAATCCTAATACTTCTAAGGTAAGATAGAAAGAAGAAACAGGAGGACCTATCAGCTTAGAGGCGAGCTGACCCAATTAAGCATTATAATAGCGCAAACAGGAGAGATCCTAACTCAGTAAAGAGAACCAATCCCCAAAGGCTGTGCAGATACACTGTGGCACACACAAACCTGTACACACACACACACACACACTTTGTTAGCCTTCATTAGTCAGTTTTGCCCTGTAGCAGCATATGATTCTAGAAACTTCTTTATGGTCTTTAGATCTTACCATTAGTAATTTATTAAAGATTTGTAAAATAGCTCAATATATTTTAATTTTTAGTATTTCAAAACCACAGGTTAAATTAGTGTTAATTGTATGTTTATAATCAAGTGGTCAAGATAAGCACTGATCCTATGGGAGTTTACATTTTATTCTGTCACCACACTCGTCTTACCACTTGGTCTTGGGCAAATGACCCCATTTCTCACACAAAGGGTAGTATCCATACCAGGGGCCTAACTGGCTGTAGTGTGGTGTGGATTAGCTCATGAGTACTTCGTAAAAATAAATAAATAAAACTATAGAGCATCCTGCCTCCCAGGGAGGCACGGTGAAACATGTTGAGCAGGAGTAGAATGCCATTTTCAGATGCATGTGCCTTCCCCTAAACCATTAAATGCACAGCCTGCTTAGGTTTCAGCCATACAGCCCACATCCAATTGGAAGTGTCCAGAAGTAAAACTGACAGTTATAAGACAGATTAGGGTTGCAAAGCTCATGAAGCCAGCGCGTCACCTGGATCCCATCAGGTTGTTAAAAAGGATAAGGTTTCTCTCTTCAGTAATTTTGGCATTAAGCTTTCAGATCAAAACAGTGAGGGAATGGAAGGACAGTGGAGGAAGTCACCTAGAATGAAGTGAAAATGACATTTTGAATAGATGCTTCTGTTTTACATACTAGAGATCTGTTGCTTAGCCAAATCCACCATGATAGGTTTCTCTCTGGGTCAGTAAGGCCATGGGAAAGACTGCCATAGCAAGACTGAGATAGTGAAGGCTGTACTCTCCAGTGGCACACCAACATGGGATGCTGTCTCCCTTTCTCCAGTGATGGGAGCTTCAGGCTGCTTAAGAACCAGACAGATCATGCATCACTCTAAAGAGAAAGATATCATGAGTGAGAATACCTGAAATTACCACTGTCCTCTTTTATTTCATTTAAGCCATACCATAAAAATGATTAAGGAGATCAAATTAAAATTCCACTCTATGTGGGAAGATCCAAAGCTAGAACAACAGATCCTTTAGGAGAGTTGGGGCAATTGTCCTGAATACTTAATTAAAATTATTCATGGAGCTGGAATTCCTCACTCCCTTTTGCAAGCTCTTAATGTGTTACTGCTATGCTGCGTTTTTTTCTTAAATGTACATTGGTGTTTTGCCTTCAAGTATGTTTGTGTGAGGGTGTCATGTCACCTGAACCAAGAGTTACAGACAGGTGTGAGTTGCTATGTGGTGCTTGGAATTGAATCTGGGTCCTCTGGAAGAGCAGCCAGTGCTCTTAGCCACAGAGCCCTCTTCCAACCCTGGTATGGATCGTTTAAAGGCATAAAAATCTCACTTTCCTGGATAGAGCCTTCCACTGAATTTCTTTAATGTTTAGAATGAAATTCAACCCCCTAGCAGGACTGTCAGGCCCTGTGAGTTCTGGCTTTTCTTCCCAGCTCCTCTAGGCATGCCATATCCCCTCCCACGGCACATGGTCCCCACATTAGTTATTTGCCTTGCTTGGGAGAACCTGCAGCCTACAGCTTCTCATAGCTCAGCTGAGTTTGGTTGTGTTCTCTTGAGTCTTTCACCTTTACCAACCCATCACCTCATTTCATAAGCCTTCCTCGCTCTGCCAAAACTCAGATCTACCCATCTTTTCCCAACTGGAACGTAGGCACCGTGACAGCAGGGATCCAGTCTCTTGTTCTTGTTTTTGTCTATGTCCAGCACCAGCATATGTCTACTCTTGAGTTGTGGCTTTATTAGCACAGGGGTTAAGAGCCTGGGCTTGGAGGGCAGGCCAAACTTGATTTCAACACCTGGATCAAGTTCATCTTTCCAAACACTTGATTTCTTTATACAGTAGAAATACTTGTGAGACAACATAAATTGAAATTTTAACACACTCACTGGGATTTAAGTCTACTTGGTCAGTTTTCAGATCTAACTCTACAGGCTTGCTTTCCAGTGTAATGGCACACAACAATGAACCCAGCATTTGGGAAGCTGAGGCAGGAGAATTGAGTGCATGGTCAGCCTAGACTGCATAAAAAGACCTTGCCTCAAAAAATGAACTTAAAAAAAAAAAAGTCTTCCTCTCAAGACTCACCTTGAATTATAACATGCAACTGTGAAGAGGAAAATATAAAAATATAGGAACGCCAAACACTTTAGACCATCCCTGTAACATTTCTCTTTCTGCAAGCCAAGAATGAAAGGTGGGCTCAGTTTAGACCATCCACTGGGACTTAGTGAGAGCCAATTACTTCCATTACCCATTTCCCAGCTTTCCTGGACAGCCAAGCTGCATGGCAACAACAGCCCGGGGACGTTGGTGCTTCATTTACACTGCAGGACATACTGGTTAGTATGAGCCTGAATGCTGAACAATTTTTAGATAGACTTAGGATATGGTGTCAATACTTTGTTCCGCCGGAAGAAAAGAAAATGTATCTTTCCAATGTAGAAATTTGAATGACTTTGAATGATAGAAAGTGGGCACTGACTTCTAAGTTCAGAGTTCTTACTGCCTCTGAGCAGTGGACGCTTCTGCTTTGAAGATGGCCATCACTCTCAGCATTGGATGCCAACAGGGCCAGAGTCATGTGCATCTCTCTATTTACAAAAGCGCAGAAAAAACTTTCTGAGAAATAAAGAATTTTAGGAATTGATCCTTTTATACTGCATTTTATTATACCAGCTTTCCCTGCTAAGTCTTTCAGTTAAATATTTAAGTTCCTGTTTTGTGCAGTCTCATTTGGTTTTTATGTTCAAAGAATCCATTTCAGAAGACATCCCAAGACACTTCCTTCTGGAGCACAGGCTGGTTAACCTCAAGGTTAAGGCATAAGGGTAGCTTCAAGTTCTTTCTCTTCCAATCATAGGGTATATTTCCATCTTGGCATATACAAGATGGAATCTCGCTTTCCAAAAGGAATTTAGACAGGCTGTCTCATTACATGTAGAGGCTAACCTGTGTGCATTCTGCTGTGTGTGTGTAGGAAAGAGACACGCACAATTCCATACACGTCACTTCTTTTTCAGATAGATGAAAATAGGATTTGCTCAAATGATATAGAAAACAGGTCTTATAATTTAAATCTTATTTTAAAAATAAAAGATTCACTAAACTAGTAACCCTTGAGACTGAATGAATGTGTGAGCATACACACACACACACGTGCTTAAGCGGGTTCATTTTAGTTCCATGTGTGTCTTTCCACACACTGGTTTCTGGAATCAAGCTCTGGTCGGCGGGACACCAGAACGCCTTTGTGTCCCTTGCTGACACTATGACATTGTGTTTTTCTCCCATTATCCAAAGGATAAATGACCTAGATAGTGTGCCTATTAAAGCCTCATTTTTCTTTTGCCCCTTTGTCTACGGTGTACCACATTATCACAGGCTGCACACATTTTCAGGATTCTTACTCTCAGATGCTCTTTCAGGGGAGCAATAAGAGGGGTTTTTGTGTGTGTGTGTGTCTGCTGAGATATCTGGTGTGGAATTACATAAAGGTAATTCAAGGTTTTCCTCCCCATCTAGTCTTGAAGACAGTGTGTTACTAACAGCTAATCTAGCATAAGAGGACCTAGCAAGCAACTGTATGAAAGCCAGAATGCTGCATTTGCATCTATTGCGAATACAAAAAATAGAGTGAACACCAGTTCCCCTGTACACTGCATTCTATAACTATAGCTCTGCATATCATGGGTCACTTTTATTAAAAGCATCATTACTACAGTTGGCAGCAATTTACATTTTATCTTACATGATAGCAGTTTTCAGAGAAAAAAAAATAAAAGGACATCACAACAAAGAAAAACATTTACAAAGTCCTGTCTGTAAACTTCAAGGCTAGTTCAGAGCTGAGGTAATGCTGTTTTAGCTTTGTGGCTAAAGTAACAAAGTCCTTTAATTTAAAAAAAAAAATAATAAAGAAAAGAAAAGAAAAAGAAAAGGTACCTGATTCTCACTTCTCTCTCTCTTTTATTTATTCTTCTATTCATTTTGTTTATACCAGTGCATCACAAGACCACAAGCCAATGGAACTGCAGTTGTCTGGCAAGAACCCTCCCAGTAGGTTAATTCTCCAAAGGGACCCTTCACATTCAACAGCTGCCTTATTATTGCTGCGCCTCGGGGTAGAGGCGTTCACACTAACGTGGAGATTGTCAGAGTGTATGGATGTGTGTGTATGCGCAACGTGGGAACCCCCATACAGTAAGAAAGGAAAACGAATGAGCAGGTTATGATATGTATGGAAAATTTCATCTTGACCTTCACAGCAAAAAAAATTAAAATTAAAAAATTAAATATATAACTTCATACTTCCTTTGAGCAGCGCTTCCTTCCCTAGTGCTGCTCTGTTACAAATTGCTCTTTATTATAATACCAGCGGTACCCAAAGAAAAAAGCAGAGCATTATGTAAGTTTCCTTAAAAAGACATGATCACCTCTCAAATTTCATCTTTCCTAGGGATAATAAATAATGCACTGCACAATACTTAATGACCAAGATACCTTCGGACACACCTGCATAACATGACTTGGACTTTTTTTCCTTTTTTTTTTTTTCCTTTTTTTTGCTACACTATGTTACAGAACAGCTTATAAAACTAGGTATGAACATTAACTGTGAGTGTAAACAGTAGGACTACCACCTGTCAACAGTTTTCAACACTGTCAGCGGAACTGCTGCTGTTACTCGTCATTTCCGTTGTTTTCGATCTCATCCCTGCCTTCGAGGGAGTCCAGCTCTTCACCCTGTGCAACCTCATCTTCCAAGATGGAGGACCCTGCAGTCTTGTCCAGGTTCTCCTCAGCATCGCTGCCTTCCAGGGTCTCTCGGTCTTTACAAGGGCCTCCCTCAGCCTTGTCAGCAGCCTTTTCTTCACTGGTACCCACGGCGTTCTGGAGTCCCGCCAGTGCTGGGAAGCCAGGCAGTGTCAATCCCCCCAGTCCTGGAGGTAGAAACATGGATGGGTAGAAGAGGCCTGGGGCCATGGTGGACAGGAGGAAAGGGTTGAAGGCCAGCGGGTTGGAGGGCAATGCAGCCGGGGCAGTAGCAGCACCAACAGATCCGTTTGCAGAGTCAGGAGCCGAAACGGCGTCTGTGCTTTTCTCAGAGTCTCGGTTCTCTTCTTCATTTTCGGTTCCTTTCTCCTCCACTTTGGAAGTGCCGTCCTCTGGCTCTCCTTGCGGAGCAGTAGTGGTGTTTCCAGTAGCAGCTGAGAGAGGGTTGTTCAGCAGCCCGCCCAGGCCGAACACATTGGGCAAGCCCGCCATCCCTGGCAGCATCAGAGGCAGCACGGCAGCAGGGTTCTTCGCGTCGCCTCCGGCGGTGGCAGCTGTGGCCAGTCCTGGAGGGAAGCCCATGAGCCCTGCCAGCTGGAGGGACTGGAGGTTCTGGAGATTCTGAAGGCTTGTCAGGTCCATCCCAGCAAACAGGCTGTTCACCAACAGAGGGTTGATCCCTGAAGTAGAGGCAACAGCAGCCGCGGCAGCCGCTGCTCGGGCGATCTCGCTCTTGGGCCTCCGTCCTCTCCGGCTGGCTCCTTCTCCGCGCACCACAGGTCCAGTGAGAAGACGGTCAAACATTGACTCAGGAACAAAACCCTGAGAGGCAGGGAAAGGCAGACATCAGCTGTAAAGGCCGGTGAGGAGTCCTTACTGTCAGCGTGGGCCTTGGCCACAAGTGCCACACCAGTATTCTAAATATGCGAGTAATCGTTTTTATTCTATAGGCTTAATGTGAGAACTTGAGAAAGCGCAAGTTCTATTCTTTTACCATTATGTTTGCTTGCTAAACTGCGTTGGGTTGCAGGGGAGAAAGTTCAAGGCTACTCTACCACTGAAGTAAATGCCAAGGTACCCGCATCCATATTAACTTAAGGATCAGCACACCAGATAATGGCTAATGGCCGGGGGTAATCAGTACCTGATGTGTAAGTGTGTAGCACATGCCTCAAGCACAAATAACTTTTCATTTGTCAATTAACTGCCAAATAAATATCTGTCAATTTTACAAGGTTTTAAATGGAAGAAATGATAAGATAGTATCAGGAAAGACCTGCATAGACTACAAGATATTCCATATACTGTGTGTACTGGATATTTCAAATATAGATAAGAATAAGACAAAACGTGTCACAATGTGGAAAATTGAACAAGTTAGACTCACACATTAGTATGTACTGCAGAAAAATGAAAAGTCTCACCAAAACCTGCATGTGAATATTTATGGCGATTTTACTAATGATCTCACAAATGTGGAAATTCCAGAGGTCTTTCCATGGGTGAAGGAACATGAGGTGGCCAAGCATGTGACATCATGCTGGGCGGCAGGAAAGAGCAGACCTTGATACACACTCCACCCTGGGTGACTGGAAAGTGTTCAGTGAAGGCCACAGGGTACATAATTCCTCCTTCCGTTTTATCCAAAAGACATTAGGACTGGAGACTAGGTCAGCAATAGTCGGGGATACAGAAGTGGGAAAGTGCAAGGACCCTACCATAGGATATCAGAGAGTACAGTTCATACAAATGGCTCATTACAACACGACGGACAGCTAGAACTCTACAGCACAGGCCAATTTTAATGGTATTATTAAACAAACAAAACCAATAGCATGCTATTAATTTGTCTTGAAACAATAATGACAAAACTTTATGCTATTTTAAAACTGGAAATCATAGCTAATAATCTTACTGCTCCCAACTAGTACACTTCCCATTGCCCAGATGATGTTAACTAGACTCACTTGGAACAAGTACACCTCCAGGGCCAGGAGTGGGCATGTCCACACAATATTTTTAAATCAGAGCTGACAAATTAGTTCATTTCCAATTAATGGTGTGTATGTGTGTGTTCTGGAAGTGTAAAATATGATGTACAATGTATGAAAATGATGTATTATGACAATTCCTTTAAACTGAGATTAAGTTATAACTGAGTAATTCATAGCCAACAGGAATAAGCAGTTTTATGTGCGTCTCTAGTACTTACAGACTGCTTGACTATATCAGTCCAGTCTGGAGCAACTGCAAACTCGGGGTTCTCCTCCAGCCACCTGGGCAGATCCTTCATTGGAGGGGCCATGGCTCCACCCATCTGGGAAGATGAGTCCAGTGAACATCTGAACAGCACAGAAGGCTCCCTCCCCATATCTCCCTCTTTCCAAACACACAGTTCCAGAAGAAATGCAATTCTTTCTCCTCCCGGCTGCTCCCATCATTTACCTTCTTCCCATTCCGTTTGTTAACAACAGGGACCCTTTCCTCTCCTGTCAAAGTGTTTATATCCAATTTATTAGGATTCCGACATCTATGTCGTTTCTGTTTCGGTTTCTGAAACGAGGAAAACAGCACATCTGCATTCTTCTGCAAAAGAAAAGGGTGTATTTAATAAGGACTCTATTTAGTACTGGCCCCTTCCTATAAATGCCTAAGAGAACAGGTTGAAGTATTGTGACATTTTAACAATCATTCCAACTTAACAGAAACTGTTCTTCTCCGAGAAAGGATCTTCCAACACTGACTGGCCCATCAAACAGGTACTCTGAGAACCTACTTAAAATTTTTTAATATTCATTATTTTTTATTTAGAATTTTTTCAGTATTTTTATAAGTACCTGGGTTTAATCCCTGCACCAAGAACAAAACAGGAGAGTATCTTTAAATATTTATGCAAATCATAGCATTTACAAAGAAACTTTCTATAGTACCTTCACTTATTTATAGTCAATGACATACATAAACCCAGAGATGATACCCTGAAGAGATGAAATTTTTGTATTTGAAATGTTATCAGGGGTGAGGGGCACTGTTAGTAGCAAAAGATGAGATTGCCTGAACTTGGTTAAAAAACAAAAACAAACTCATAACCATTAAGGCTACAAAGAAATCCTGTCTCAATAAAAGAAGGAAAAAAATATTAATCAAAAAAAGCGTAACAAAACGTTTGTGTTGCCAGCTAGAAAGTGGTCTACAGGACACACCACATGGAGATACTGTCATGGTTAGTACAAAATGAAAGAGGTATGTGTTTAAAGGAAATCTCTGGAGAGAAGAGCTTAATAGCTCTGAGTTGGTAGCCTTGTCTAAAGCCCAGGGAAATGTACTCAGGACTGTTACCTAAAAGCCTACATACCTAAACCATGTGGAGAAAGCAAGCTAGTGGGGGAGGGGGGAGGGGAAGATGGAGTAAGAGACACCTTCAGGTACTGTGAGGGTGTCCTTCAGTAGGACACCCTGCAACCAGGATCTCCGATGTGCAAGTTACAGCAGAAAACTGGGACACTTGTGAAGCCTCAAGCCAAAGATAAGGGGGTGCAGCTGGCTGTCAAACTCCCTCAGATGAGAAGCAGTTAGGCAGGCCCATCGAGGCTTCACAAACCTCGGATTTAATCCCAGCAATTGGGAGGCAGAGGCAGGAGGATCTCTGAGTCTGAGGCCTGCCTGATCTACAGAGTGAGTTCCGGAACAGCCAGAGCGACACAAAGAATCCCTGTATTGAGAAAACAAAACAAAACAAAACCAACAAAAAAGGAGTGCCTCCTTTGAAGCACTGTGAGTGTGCCTTGCTCCCAACACATATACATACGTATCTATGATATATGGAAAAAACCAACCAACCAACCAATTAGACTCTACAGTACTTACTGGTACATAACTGGGCATATCAACAGTGTAGGAAGGATGCAGCTTCAGCCAGTCAACCAAATCCTTGTTTTTAGGAGCATCTTCTCCCACCAGCCTTGTCCCATCTTCAAGGTTTATCACAGGAATCCGTGTGTCAGGGTCCAGCTGTCCAGGAGAAGGAATGTTTCGTATTGGTGGGGTCTCTATATCTTCTTCAAAAGCTTTGGTCACCTCAGCATCCTCCTGCAGGAAGTGGACAGAGATCTGATTTGTTGCATGATGAGATTCTGAAAATGGTCTACCGCAGGAAAACCCTCTTCTAGCCCAATAGATCTTTCATCAAAAAGAGAGAAGCTATCTGAAACAATGCCAGTTATAGGAAGACTTTCAAATTACAAGATGACACTTAGATTCCTCACAAGGAATCTGTAGGAAATTCAATGCCTAAAGGGCCAAGCAAGCTATTAGAACTACACCAGCATGCTATGTGACAGCCGGAGCTAGAGGTGTATGAAAGGTGGGTTCACAGGGATCCCTGGAAACCGCTCCAACATGCATCAGTTTATAAACAATTTATCGACACTCTGAGAGCAGTACAATTTTGTGAGTAGAGCAGCATTTTGTGTTAGGCAGGCGTACAAACACCAGAAATTAACATTCTACCCTCATATACCACTGGTCCTTAAATGCTGTCTTTTCAACATTGAGGCACCCATTTCTCCATGCCAGGGCTCCCCTTCTTCCTGCATTATTACAACTTTCTTTATTCTAGGTCCCAGTACTCTTGAGTCTAACCTCCATGCTGCTATACAACATTGGGTTTTCTAAAATGAGTAATCTCTGTCTGGTTCAAAAGCTGCCACTTAGTCACTCCCCTAGTTGGCTACTCCAATGACTGGCTCCCTGATGCCTTCCTTCAGCTTGATACTCTAGTCTTCCCATAATACTTTATCACCATGTCAACCTCTCTATAACTTCTTCATTGTGTTCACCGGCAAAATTTTCATATCTCAAAGCCAGACATGAGAAATGCTCTCTTGCCCTCTGCTCCAACAAAATCTTCAAAACTTAATGAAAGACAACTTCAGGAAAATTTTCTTATGGATTTTCCAACCTCTTTTTGCATGCCAAGACCTCCTTTGAAGTACTGTGAGTGTGCCTTGGTCCCAACACACATATATAACTATATCACTAACGTTGGGTCCCTTATCCAAAACAACTAAAACCAGGATGTGTTGAATTTTGTATTTTTGAATATTTGTAATACACTACCAGACATACTGGGGCTGGGATTCAAGTCTAAACATAAATTCATTTTATGTTTATATACATCTTTACCACTAAGCAGTTTTTATGCAATTTTTTATGGGGGAGGGGGTAGTTGGTTTCAAGCCAGGGTTTTTCTGTGTAGCCTTAGCTGTCCTTGGCTACGTTGCAACTAGCTCTATAGACTAGGCTAGCCTGGAACTTACAGAGATTGGCCTGCCGCTGCCTCTGCCTCCTAAATTCTGGGATTAAAAACATGCACCATTACCTCCCTCCAATATTTTTAATATAACCATGTTTTTAACTTTTTTATTAATTCTGTGTGTGCATGCATGATGGTGTGTATGTGTGCCACTGTGCACACACACATATGATCACATATGTGGAAGGCAAAGGACAGCTTTGAGGGACTGCTTCCTTTTGTTCACCTTTACGAACTTCTGTTACAGGATCAAGATGATGTCAACAGACTTGGGTGCTAAGTACCTTTATCCACCGAGTCTCTCTTCCTGCTTTACAGCTATGATGTAGTGTGACCCTTCATGTGAAGTCAATTGTGGAATTTTCTAGTTAGTGTCCTCTGCTGGTGCCCCGAAGTTTCAAAATTTGGAACACTTTGGATGTTTTAATTGGGGAATACTCAAAACCATATTTTTTTGTTATCTTACTCTAACACTATGAATGCCTTGTCACATCAGAACTTTATTCTTCAAATTCCAGTGTCTGACACAGAAGCAGTCAGCACTGGAGACACCCCCTCCTTTTGTGACAGCAGTGATAGTTGGAATGTAGAAATGAAACTGTGTTTGGTATACTTTACATTGATGATCTTCACTTCTGTGCCAACTCAGGATTTTCCTTGTGCTTTATTCATATACAAATCACCCTCCATAATTAGAGAAATCTCCAATTTACAGAATCTAACAGTTAAAGATGTTTTTAAAAATACATTTTCTAGCCAGGTGGTAGTGGCGCATGCCTTTGCTCCCAGCACTTGGGAGGCAGAGGCAGGTGGATCTCAATGAGTTTGAAGCCAGTCTGGTCTACCATGGAATTCCAGGACAGTCAGGGCTACACAGACAAACTCTGTCTCTAAAAGACACAACACAATGCAACAACAACAACAACAACAACAACAACAAATAGTTCTCTTAGATCTGAGTTGACATTAAAGTTAACTCTTAATTCATATGGATGCTTCCATTTACACCCCATGATGAGGCTATAAATTTCAATGACTGCTGTTTTGTCACTTTCCAAGCATGCCTTTTTCTGCTTTTAAATTACTAAGCATGCCTTTAATCCCAGCACTCAGAGAAGTAGAAGCAGGTGCTCTGTTTGAGCCAACCTGGGACACAGTGAGAGTGTTTTACTGGTGGCACAAATAACAGAGATGGAAGGAGAAAGCCAAGGCAGAAAAAAAAAAAAAAACAGTGTCTCTCTTAACTTCAAATCATAATTTTTCCAAAACTGACCCCTCCTCCCATGGAAAGGCTCACAGTGGTCCAGCCCAGCTTGGCTTTATTGATTAGAGTTTCAAATCAATAGCTCAGGATCTGAAGTCTGCAACCCTTCACGGGGCACATGTAGTGGAGTTCTTCAGGGTAAAATCCTTGCCATCAGAGAGGCAGAGGTTCCATTTTGGGGTGATATTGTTGAGGTAGTTTGGAAAAGAAAATTTGTTATACTGCCTTTTATATCATTCTAATTAAAAAATCTACTGCCTTGTCCTCAGACTGGCAAAGATGTATCTCATCTATTTCTAAAACACCCAGTTTCAGGGTGTGAGAAAGCATTCTAAGCCACTACTTATGTGCATGAGTACAAAGGTAAGGCCTGGCACTAAGCATTTACACCAGTCTAAATGATTTTTATTTATTTATTTACTTATTTACTTATTTATTTATTTGAGCAGAAGCTTTGCCTCCTGAAGAATTCAGAGATACCAATTGTGTGCTCAGAAAAACCTGTTTCTGTTTTGTGCTAATCTTTCTATAGCAATCGACATGTCAGAACCTCAGAAAGAAAACATCCTCCTGTTGCCCTTGGCTTAGTTATCTGCACCAAGATCTTCCGACTCAGGACCACAGCTCCGAAGTGATGTTGCTGAGAAGTGGGGTCAACAGCCCAGGGCTGGTTGTCAATAGGGGTATACACAATGGGAGTCAACAGCCAACTTACTGCACTTAACGCTGTCCGTTTGTGGCTCATGAAAAATAGGTCGAGGCCCTCCACGTTTTTCCTCCTGCCTCGCCTCCTCTTCATGGGGGGCTCTCCATCCATCAGGGAGCCGTTGAGCAGATGCCTTGTAGGTGTGCGTGGGAGGCCTGTTTGTAGGAGCTCCATCTGAGTCTTAAAGGCATCTGACACTGGTGTAGACACACTGGGCAACATAAACTTCGAAGTAAGAGATGAGAACTTTGAGGTAGAACTTGTTGCCTCTCTTGAGGCCTTTGATAAATCCACAACTTTCTCTTGTCCATTTTCTGAGACCACCTGAGACTCGCGAAGCTGAGCGACCATCTCCATAAGATTGCGCCTCTTGGCGGCCCTCTCGGCCTCTATCTCCACTTTCCTCCTTCGCCGCCGCCGTTGGCGAGGGATGGACAAGTTAATGGCATCATCCTGTGGAAAGATTCCAACAGAACCGAGTTGCAGTGAGCTAAACCTTTATCTGCTATAGGGCTGGCTTTAGAAAAAACACATCACCAAGGAACTGAACATTCTGTGCTGGTGGCCACATCCATGGAAATATCAATCACCTCATTTTGAAGTCCGACTAGTCAGCTAAGTATGGTAATGTGTGCCTTTGCATTCAGCTACTAAAGAGGCTAGGGCAGAAAAGCTGTGAGCCCAGGAGTCTGAGGCCAATATGGGCAACACAGTTAAACAGATATTCAAAACCAAGTCAGGCTAGTGGGCATGAGCTCCCAAATCAGTTAAAATTCACAGACATTCCCTTCCAACACAGAAGCAAACTGCTGTGGCTTACCTTGGATAACTGAGGAGAAGTGGTGATGTCCTCACTCCCGCTGATACTGGCTTGGGTGACCATGGAGAGCTCAACACAACCTCTCTTCTGCAGGGGACTGTCCATGGTGGAGGGTGTGTAACCAGGGACGAGGCCCTGGAAATCAAACATCTGGCGCCGATTTACTGGCCATTTGCCTTTCAGTACAGCCTCACAGATGTTGTCTAATCGGTTTATCATTACTCTGTCCTGAAGGGGGAGAGTCACAGGAAATTTGTAACAAAGACCTATTAAAAATTACTGGATAAATATGTCCACCAAGAAGCTGAAGAGTACAGCAGGTTTAGAGATCAATTACTGGGGGGCTAAAGTAACCAAAGGAGAAGTAAACCAGCAAAATCCACCAAAATGGTTTGGTTCTGATGGCATGTTCCAAGTGTTCTATTAAAGAAAAAGTACTATTTTCAGCCCTGCACACTGAATGACAGCAGACAGGGAGCATACTGGGTAAACAGCACCTTCAAAACAACCTCACACAGTAACTCATTCAGGCTTCAAGGGCCTCACTGGGTGACAATGGAGCCTCTCACTTAGCATTTCAGTGGTCCGGCCCTTCAGATCCACAGGCCAGAGTGCAGTGTGTCCCAGGAAGGGGGACATCATTAGCGTCACTATTAATAAAGTTCAGCATTATGAAGTGGGCACCAACCTAGGAACACCTAATGAATGTCACTCCGTATTCCCCACCTATTATCGCTCCAAATTTCATTGAAGCGTGCACATTAAAATTTTCTAATTACAGCTCCTTAGACCAAGTTTCCACAGATTAATAGTGCCTGTGACTAATAAACCTTTGACTGATCTCAGAAACTCCCCTGTAGAACTCAATGTGGAAAATTAGTATAACCAGGAACCAAGAGGACACAGAGAAAACTGGGGAAAAAATCTTGACAGCAATCCTTCGGACAAAAATGTCACCTCCTGAAGGCAAAGTACCATCACTGAAGACTAGCTGGGATGAATTACCCAAGCCCATGGTGTGTGGTACTGCTTTCAACTAGATAGCCCATGTCATGGCATATACGACGATTACTTCCTGCCTTGAGAAACACAGACCCAAATGGCACAGAGAACATAAAGAATTATGCTTCCTAACCAAAGATCTGTTTTCCTTTGCCTTGAATTGTAGATAATCCCACCTGGGGTGATCTCATGATGAATGGGAGAAAAGAGGTCCGCCGCCGCCCTTTCATGAAGTTAAGGACATAGTGGCTTTTCAAATACATTATTTAAAATCTAAAAGCTTTCTTTAGTTTTTAAAAAGGTAAGAACATGGTTTTAAGGTTTCATACTTTTCATCTTGTCAAATGTATTGAAAAACACATAGCACAGGCCGAGAACTCTAAGGAGTGAAGAGGGTCAGTGGTTCATAGTCTACTGCACGGGCTTTTCTTTTTTCCATCTTATTACAAAAATATTCTAAATGATCCTTCCTTTCCATTCTTTCCAGTCATTCTTTAAAATAAAGGAGAATTTTCAATCTTCATCTCCTCAAATTACTTGAAAAAAAAAAAAAAATCAAGCTACAAAGGTCTCCCCGCTGTTTTGTTCAGTCAACAAAACAATCATAGTGACAAAAGCCTGCCAACCTTGGGCCAGAATGAGAAGGCAAATGTGCGTTCGTGAAGGAGCTGAGCCACCGAAGAATCTCCGTCTTCCATGTAGAATCCATCTCGGGTTTCATCCCTAGCAGTGCTCATAGAAGCATTGCTTTCTTCATCAAAATTCTTTCCTCTAGAGACAGCTCCTGCTGAGAAATGAGTTATGTGCAGCACTCACGCCAGAGCACACTGAACCTCACACTTGGAAAGGACACTGTGGGAAACAGGAATACCACCCAGCCCTGTTTTATTGAGTGCCTACTATACATCTAGAAAGATAAGGGGTGTTTTTCAAGTCTGTGTTGTCTAAAGCTTACAATAGCGCATTAATGTGGTGGATGGTGGGTGCTCCTTGTTTGCCAATGAAAAAGGCACAAAAATCTTTTCTTTGTGGTCACAGAGACAGGGTCTCATGTAGCCCAAGAAATTCTCAGGCTCACTATATAGTTGAGGTTGGGCCTGAACTTGTGATTCTCTTGGTTCGTTACTCCCAGGTGCTAAACTTATGAGCGGGTGCCACTATGCCAAGTAAATGTTGCAGGTGCTGAAGCTAACCAGGCTGCTGACTCGGGGCCTCTGTTCTGTGGCATAGGCAAGGCTAAGGTATCAGGGGAAGGCTACTACAGCAGAAAGTCAAACATGGTGCCTTGTTTCTACTTTGTGCTTGTTATAGCAATCTGTAACATGGGCAATGTGCTATCAACCAATCATCATTTACTTTGAAATAATGACTATTTACACAGTGAATGATTCTCTTCCCTCACATTCATTTATCCAAACTTACCATGACACGGAACTCTTGGCACACCTGACTATGAAGTTAACTTGTGTCCGTCAACCAGACGTCAACTGATATGTATACAGCCCCTCTAAGTTTATATACTCTCTGAAATGTGTTTACAGGTATAAACTACAAGGACAAACATGTGTAATCATAATTGGAACTATTCCTTCACAGAAGAGCAGGGTCTCCTTGTGTATTTTTGGGGCTCAATGTGTACAAGCTGACTTGGCCTCCATATGCTAGAAATAACAGCATAGGCCACTATGCCTCACCATCATTGATTTTTAACAAATAAAATGCTTAAAGGACCAGCATGGTGGTGCATGCCTTTAATCCCAGCCCCTTGGAGGCAGAAATTGGTGGATCTCTGTGAGTCTTAGGCTAGCCCGGTCTATAAAGTGCTGCCCTGATTTCACACCAAGGAAGGCAGTGCTGCGCCATGCTAAGCTGCTGTGGGATCTGGGCAGTGGCAGGAGCCAGGCATTACCTTCTGGCTGTGATGACTCCTCTGATTTATCGTCATCCTCCAGCTTTTCTTCATCATCCTCTTCTGAGCCTTTTTCCGAAACAGACTTGGACCCAGGGTCTATACTGCTCTCCACCCCTTTGAGTTCACTTTTCAGAGAGCTGGCCTCAGCCTCACAATCCTGCTTGTTGTCCTTGGCCCCACCGCCAGCTTCTTCTTCCTCCTCTTTCCCATCGGACCTCTCTCTAGCCGGTGAGTGTTCAGATTCCTCCTCTACCTTGCCCTCGGCCTGCTCAGTTACCTTCTCTTCGTGAGCATGAGCCGAGGAAATGGCTGGAGCAGTCTGGCCAAAGCCCACAGCCAAGGCATTCAAAGAAGAGACAGTCCCGGCCCCACGGTTCTGAGCAAAGCTTTTATGTGCATCTAGGAAGGACAGTTGGGGGTCATTGAGGATGTGGTAGTCTGTCCGGCTGACCCCATGCTTAGCAGCACCCACCAGCAGGTCCCTGTCATGCCGTCCACATTCCCACCATTCAGGCAGGTCTAGGCTGGGCTGGCAGAGCTTCAGCCTGTCGCTCAGCTGCGGGTGATGGAGGACCTGCTCTCGGATCTTGCGAAGAAGCTCAATACGGTACAGGGTCCTAGATGCTCGTTCCTCGGTGATGGGTTCGATGAGGGAGGCCTGGTCAGGTGGCTCTGTAACATGAAACACGCTGGTTACTTGGGCAGGTGCCAGGCCCACCCTAACCTGCTTGGATGGCCCTGACTGCCTAGGGCACTAGTCATTCCTATACCTACCATCCTCGGGTTTGGCCGCCATTCGACACACCCGCCTGCACATGGCCACAAAGCAGCTGAAGTACTTCTCCAAACTCTCATCAGATTTTTTGTCCAGTCTGGCAAAGGCTCGGAACTGGTTCCAGTCAAACTGCTGCCTCACAGGGTCAAAAATAACCCCAAAGGTGGACACCACACGGTAAAAGTCGGCTTCTTCTCTCCTGGTCCACCTGCGAGAAAGAAGGCCTGCCTTAGTCCATGCTTGAGGAGCTGGCATACAGGACACTCTCTGACCCCAGAGCATATTTCTGGGGCTTGTTTAGGGTTGAGGGACAGACCCCTTCCAGGCACCAAGCCTTTCTTTGCAGCCACTGTGTGGTGTGCTCCCTGCTTCTTGTGGGGCTAGCAGAGAAGAGAGGAGAAGGGTTGGGGCTGGGGCTGGGATGTGCTGAAGGAAGGTGAAGAACTCACTTTTGCCTTTTCTCAGATATAATAGCTTCCCTCTCGGCCTCCAGCGCTCTCACTTCCTCCCGAGGCCTCCGTCGGCGGCGGTCTGTTTTCATTAAGGCCTCCTGCCTCATTTGTTGCCTTTTATAGCTGCGCTGATAGGCAGTGATGAGCCGGCGCAGGCGAGTGGTCAGGGTCGATGTGTTGGGCCAGTAGAGATGCCCTAACTCAGCATTACTCTCGCTGTGCTTGCCTGAGGAAGTGGGAAAGAGTTAGAAACATGTCCTGCATTTTCACAACACAGACAACTTTCCAACAAAAATAAATGACTCCTTAGCCTTCTGAGGACAGGGTGGGCTGGCACCCTCAGATTTGAAAGTATAAACAAGCAATAACAGCTGTAAAGAATTTGTAAACCATTTACTTTCAATTCCTGTGAGGGAGGGGGAAAAGTTTATCCGTCTTACACAAAGAAAACCAGTCACTTCTATAAATGTGCTTACAGTGGTAATCTTGAACATAACAAGCATGTAATTATTGTCTAATCGTTTTATACTGGGTAGAAGGTCAATAGTCCACACAAATATTTCAGATTAAAATAAATGTCCTCCTCTCAATAAAAATGTTTTAAGGACTTTAAATTTTTCCACTAAACAATGACTGTAAGCAGGTTAATTACCTTAATCAAAAGTTCTATCCAAGAAATTTAATGTAATGAAATCATAAATAAGGATCAAAATTATTCCCAAGGGAAGGGTCCGTGTGGATGAGCACCCTGTAAAATTCAATCATCATGCCCCGGCATCTGATCCTCTGCTTGGACTGCCCAGCTCATCTTCCCTGTTCTCCAGCTGTCCTGCAGCCTCACCTGTGCTGTGCGTTTCCATGGAGTCTTCCTTATCCTCCGGGGGAGAATTTGCAAATTCCTTGAAAGCAATACAAGAAACAGAGTTGTTTTCAATTAGGGGTTGATTTTATTTTCTCTTTTAAACAAAGGCCATCATCTATAAAGTTTAGCAAGTCCTATATGGGCCTACAATATGGTTCTGGCACTATAAATACACTCAAGGTCTTACATCTATTTCATCTTTGAATGGTGCTCTGGTTGGTTTATATTCCGGATCTTCATCTTCTCTGTCAAATTCTCCACTGCGGAAAAATTAAAAAAACAACTGTTAAAATCGCATCAATGAGTGAGGTGAGAGGGGTAAGAACCAATCAGCCTAATAACTTTAAGAACTAATATTACTTTTAAGTATTACATATATTACTTTGCTTAAACCGGTTACCAGGCTATACAGACAGGATATACTGTACTGGTAAGCACCAAATACAAACCAGACAAGGTGCACAGTGAAGCCTAAGAACGAAACTCTGCCACTAGATGTAATACTGACAGAAAGTTTATTAAAATTTTAGAATGTCCTTCTTACCCGTCACCACCATCTGCTAGCATGTCTGTCCCTCTTTGCTCGGCAGCGATGGCCTTGGCATCAGGCATACCAACTCGTTCCAGAAAGCACAGTGCAGGGTCAGCTCTCATCGAGTTGTACTTCTCATAACCTGGACCATGCCCACGGGCCCATGGAGGACACACATGGAAACAAAGGAGGACCCCGTCACTGTCTGAAATCATAGCCCTGCCACAACACAGTTTGTTTCCCAGAGACACAGCTCATCATCTATGTTGAACTAAGCAGACCATTTAGCAGAGCATTCTAGAAAATGCTCATTCTAGGGAAGCTTTTGTCAGCCAACTTATACTTTGGGAGAAGCTATCAGAATGACCACAAATACAATCAGAAAAGGGTTCAGAGTAACTGCAGGATGCCAGAAGATTTCTGACCTTATTTTCCCCGGACATCTAATTTTGCTTGACATTTAAAAGGCTTTAGAACGTTTCTTTATGACCTCTGCAGGGGTTCCCCAGGTCTACTCCCATCCCCCACGAGGATGTTTGGTCCTGCAGGAGCTCACATGGCTAGCTGAAAAATCCCCATATACGTAGGGCCAGCGAACCTGTCTTATTAGGTTTAGGATGATGCATGTCAGTGAGATGACACTGTTCCCTCTATGGTTTTCAAACTGCAATTTGCTTTTTGACTGCTCAAGTTGACTAGATGGAAAATGGCAGATCCCAACAGCGCACTGCGGGAAAATGATTTTGAGGCCGAGCTCACAGAACACGGCTGGAGTACACAGGCAGAACAGCACAATTCAATTAGGATGTGTACTACAACACACCGTTCCTAACTGCTGTAGAGCCGCAAGCCAAACTGTAATCATGAAAGGTTTTATAAGCCATCATTCTCCCCTTTAGTCAGGCTGGGCTGCTGAGAATACCTTCACGACCTCCAGAGAATTGGGATTATAATCAGGAGCCACTCACTGTATATATCATGCCAGTTCTGCATCCCCAGCCTTTCAAAGTTAACAAGGCTGCATCCCACTCGGGGGAGCGGTGAGTCCTCAGCACTGACATTTGTGAAATATTGCTTGGAACAAAGCCCAGGAGGCACTTGTACAGATTAATAGCAGAGGTTAAGCCCACCGTCCACTCTGACACTGCCTGGCAGAGTTAGTGAGCGAAGCCGTTCTGGAAGCAAAGTTTCGGGAAAGCAATGGTACAACTTGGCTATTACTAAAACAAATATGCTTTCTGTTTACAGCCAAGAAAGAAATGTTTTCTTCTCAAATACTCAACAAACATTCAAAAACAGCATCTGATATTTACAGTTCATATTAGATTTTTAGTACAGAAAAATGGTAGATGCCAAGAGTCCTTTGGAACGATCCTCATTAATATTGTGACTTTGGGAAAGAGTATGCAAAGAGTTCTAAATAAAGATGAAGCCACACAGTCAAGCTGCATTCAAATAGAAACACCGCTTACCATGTTTGAACACTCCAATTAAGAGAGATTTATCTGCTTCCCTATCCCACCAATCTGCAGGAACTTCAGCGTGGAAAGGCTCAGGTATCCATACGTCTGCTTCACTGGAAAGACAGCCATTTGAGCACTGTTTAAATGTGAGTACTTGAGATGAATCCTATGCCAAGTGGTGAATACACTCATGTGCCCTCACTTTCACAATAAACATCTTACATGCTGGGGAAGAATCGGCAAAGGTGAAACCAGAAGGCGGTGGTCAGTGGCCAGAAGTGAGCCTCATCTCCCGGTACCCACTTTGCATCAGCAGCCAACACTTCTCATCCTCTTATATGTAAGTACACACAAATGGCCCTGTCCATGTTCTCATCACATGCCCAAGCTCAGAGGACAGGTGAGCTGCAGAGGCTGTGAGGGTTCTGAACACCCCCACCAGGGTCTCTCACCCATGGGGTTAGCTATGCAGGCCTAGAACGAGTGTGCACTTGCACCAACCTTGAGTCAGCACCCTCGAGGATCTTATCTGCTTGGTCGCCGATCACTTCTTGTCTTAGGTAGTACAGCATGCGGACACGCAGCAGGACCCTGGAGAGGAAGACAGAGGGGGGAAAAAGTTCTTAACTCCAGTGCTGTCTGCCAACAGTGGCTTTTGGCAGCTGCTGCTGTTCATCCATCATCCTGCCAAGGCTGATTAGCCATGCTGTATGGTAGGCTTGAAGCGTGACAGATGGTGGCACATAATCACCTCTGTGTGGTGCTTTCTGCTGGCTTCCAACAGGCCTGCCTGGCAACCGCTCACGCTGCACAGAGAGGGAGAGAGCTCAGCCCAGCCCAGGCGCACTTCATTTAGGTCTACCTAGTGTAGCTTGTGAAGTTTAGACACGTACCTACCACTGCCTCTGAAGTATTGAAGCAAGTTTGTAAACAACCGAGCAGATGGCTTTCAGTAACTGTTCTGCTTCATTATCTCATAAAATTTCCTCAGCTGCTGCCTTAATACCATTTTTGGAAGCACATCAGAAGTTGTAGGAATAAACGAGATATAAAAATCTGGTTTTACTACCTTACAATAAACCCTCAATATGGAATGTCAGGTTTTTCAGATTATACAACTTTGCTTCCGAGACAGGAAGATGGTGATGGCGTGGGCAGAAGGTGGGTCGTTACCCCACTCAGGGAATATTAAACATTACTAGTACTTCTCTACTATCCAGGGACCTAAGTTGTGGATTAAAAATAACAAACACTACCGGATTAAAATGTATCTAATTCACTGATAGTCATTCTTAATGAATCGCCATTAAAAGCCCTTGACGCTGTCAGGGCACCAGATCTTCCATCGTGCTTGAGTTTCCATGTTTAAAATTTGATTTAAAAAAAAAAAATATCTACATAACATTCACCTTGTATATCTCATAGGTCATCTCTCTACTCGAAACTCAGGCCTCAACTAGACAGCCCATATGTGCATATAGGATTGACACCTGAAGATGACCCTCTTGGTGATGGTTGGTTTCTTCCAGTGTTATTTCCCTAGCTGAATAAGCCTGTCACATACTTGCATCACAGCCCTGTACCAGTGTTTCTCATTTATATACACTGGCTCATTTGGTCTTTATAACAAGCCTGTGATAAAGGGGGTCAAGCTCTGCTTTCCACATTACAGATGTGAACACTGTTGGTCACAGAGAACGAGTTATAGATCCAAGGTCACAGAGGACGCCTTGAACTCAAGCACTCAGAACTAGGTCTCCCAAGATGTGGTAACTTGCCTCTAGCACATCAAAATGACAGTAGAGAGGGGCAGTGTTACTAAAACAGACTACTCCTGACCAGGCATCAGTGGACATGCTGTGAACCACTAACCCCGAGAGTCCACTCATGGTCAACATGGTTTGGATGGGCTGCAAGGTTGCAAATATCCAAATGTATGCCAGGGTAAGTACTTGCTTTGGGAATGTCTTTTTATTATTCAACTTCCTTTCCCTTGTTAACATGTAAACTCAAATACTGACTTTGGCATGCTGAGCCAATAAAGGGAATCGGACAGCATAGTTAGCAATGCTTCCCTTCCAGTTAAAGAACTGGCAAGCTAGTGTCGTTTTACATTGGACACTCAGAAAGGGTAGTTTCGCTGAAAATCCCCTCTACCTGTGGCAGGCATCTTCACTTGGTTCAGACACACAGCGGGACTAATGCTTTCTTTTCCTTTTAGTAGAAAATACAGACTTCCATTTTGGGGTTTAGTAGTGTGGAACATTCTATGGATTGCTGTGAACATCTCCTTTTTTTTTCCTCTAGAGAAAGCCAAGAAGAAAAAGGATGGCCAGGACACAGTTCCCAGTCTCAAGAGTTTACTCTATGGTGGACAGATGAGGAGGCTAGCAATCCCCCAGCCTTTCTCCACATTTTCTTACACATCCTTCTGGTCAGTGTAGCCTAAGGCCCAGGACTGCACACAGTATTTCATAACCAGAGTCCCCGCAGCCTTTTTCATCTGTCTGCTCTCACAATCTTCAAGTCCGTGAAGACCAGTGGCCAGTTATTTCCCTATGACATCCTTCATCCAGATCTTACTTTCTAGCTACCACCAATAAATCCTCACTTTGATAAGACCTAATCTCAAGGCCTGGTCTATAGGAAAAGGACCTTGGAACACTCTCCACTCCAGAGAAACACTAGAAGTTATCAACAGTGTTCTTCTGAGATTAAATGAAAGATATGAAGAACCCCAATTTTATCATGTGTACTAATTGGGGCGGGCTCCCTATGGAAGACTGCTACTAACAGGAGACTGGAAACCAGAAATCACCATTGCCACACTGGCATCTGGGAGAGGAGGGCCATTGCTTTCACATTAAACCATTTAATTCACATTCCTCTATTTGAATCCAGAACTCAGAAGGCAACTAACCCAAAGCCACGGTAAACTACAAAGACAGACATTTTCGGAGAGTTAGGATGATTGGGCTACAATTTTAGCAAGAAAAACTATACTACAACAGTAACATATTCCAAAGACACCAGAGGCTTTGAAAGACCATGGGAAACCTTTCAAGAGCTTCTAGGCAAGGAGGGAGACTTCTGTGGTCAGTTGGGCATGGGATTAGGGGGTGACAGGAAGTGTGCCCCTAAACCCCACTCTTGCCTTAGCTGAGAATCCTTAGGTAAGTGACTCTGGCCAGAGAACTGCATCTTTCTTAGGTGGGGACAGAACAGAATAGCTGCCGAGAAGAGATGCCGGTGCCTGCAGTCGTAACTACTCATGGGGCTGAGGCAGGAGGACCTCTGTGAATTCGAGCCAGCTGGGTCGACATAATAAAAATGATATAACTAAAGCCTGAGTACTGTGTGAACTCCCCAGTGCCCCCAGTGGAAGCAGTCAGTTACAGGTGGAGTCACATGAAAAGAATCACAACTGTTTGTTAGTTCCAAACCGCTATCCCATGGCATCACTGCTTATGACAGGTCAAGGCGGAAATGAGCCAATGGATGAAAGGATAAGCAAAGTGTGACATACACATAATGGGATAGTATTCATCTGTCAAAAGGATCCTGATGCTACCTACGATGTGGATGAACCTTGAGCTACAACTAACTAACCTGACAGATGTAGGGTATAAATCCTGAGTGATTACCACCTCAAAGCAGCTAGATGACAATGGACGAGCGGATCTGACAGTGGCTGCCGGGCAGTGGAGGCAGGAAGAGGAGGTACAGAGTGCCTGTCGGGAGTGATGACTAAGTGTCTGGCCTAGATGGTGGTGATGAGTACAGAGTACTATGAATGTAACACACTGCTCCCTTACAAATGGGTTCAGGTGGTATGCGCATGTCCTTCCTCACCTTACACACTAGCATGCCTGCCCGCCTCTAGCTGTACCTACTTGTTACAGTGGTGTTTCAGGTGCTTCTTGTAGCTGTCCTCTTGGAACAGGGCATCTGGGTTGCAGCTTGCCAGCCAGTCAGCATCCTGCACTACCGGCTGCGTACTCTGGGCCTTCACCTTCTTCCCTTTCCGGCCCCTTGGCACAGGGGCTGACAGACCTAGAAGTACCAGGGTCACAGTCATGGATGCTTGCATTGGACGGTATAGTGTCAGAGTACATGCTGCCATCCTTTACCAAATGGCAGTTGTTTCTGGTCGCCTTTTGTGACCCAGAAGCACAAAGAACACAAGACCGACCTACCAGAATGATTGAGCAGGGCTCGGGTCTGGCCATCGGCTGTGGGTGTGATCAGGTCCCAGATAAAGCTCTTGATGTTCTCGTCCCCTCTGTAGTGATTGAGGCAGTACACTAGGATGGCTCTGCAGATGGTCTCTACATCTTGCTCAATGAGCTGACGTTTGTAGCGTCCATGGGACAGGATATCTGTCCAGCGGCCCCAGCTGCAAAGCAAAGAGGCAGCATGCAAATGGAGTCTGGTGGCAGATACGACTCACCTTGACAGCCAGGCCCCATACTGGGAATCCTGGACCCACTCTGGCATTGGTAACTTCTGGAGATAGGAAAGGAATACAGGTATGGGCACAAAATACCTCCTTACAGAGGAAACCACAAAGCCAGGAGTTGTGTGGCCACTGAGACACCCATGTGGCTATAGGTTTTCCTGGGCTGTTGGTGGCTATGCTCTCATTTTAAAAAAAATGCATACAATCTGAAGAACTGGAAATGATTATACTGGGCTTTATATGCACCTAAGGTGAGCAACCTTTTAAAATGAAAGATGGCTTGAAGTTGGAGTGGCTACTAGAAATCAAAGCTACAACCTTCCTCAAACAGAAACCATAAAAACTAGTGAAGAGCTCAAATCCCTGGGGCTCCTTTGCAATGGGGAGTGGTCACTTCCAACTCAGGGAAGATGCTGCACCAAGTCTCAGGTCCTCCCAGAGAAAGGGCAGGAGGAAGGATTGGGCGAAAGGAAATAAGTGCACGTGACACCACCATCACACAAACGGCAGTTGTAGGCTGCAGAGGGGCCTGAGCCGTGCCTCCTTAGGGTGGAGCCTCTATAAAAACTGGGAGTCCTGCTTCGAGAAGAGAGGGGAGCCATCCTCCGCCATGGCCTGACTCTCACCAAGGCACTGTTCTTCCAGGCTGTTTTGACCTTTCGCAGACTCATTCCCAAGGCCATCACTTACCTGCAGGTGTTATGCTCGCCCCTCCTTCCATTCTTCACATCTAGTTCATTACTGATGGACACCAGGGAGAGATTCCTGCTATGACTCCTTCCAGCCCCAGAAAGGGGCATGTAGTCCCTAAGCTCCATCCTAAGAGGACATGCTGAGCTTCTATGCTTTCTCTCAGTCATATCCTCTTAGCATACTGCCGTTTCTGCTTGCTCACCTTCCTAACTTGGGCTGTGCCTGCCTCGCTCACAGTGGTAGTACTGGTACCTCAGAGGATCTTAGCCCAGCGCCCGACATGCGGCGGTTATTCAATCCACAACAGTGAGAGTGGAGAAAGGAAAAGACTTGAGTGAAAGATAGAATGACCTGAGCATCCTTTTTAGAACTAGGAGTCATTAGTATGTTCCAGTCCTAAGGTTTCAAACAAAAATCCCAACTTTGATCATCAGGCTGAAACAAGGAAACAGGTTCAGGGAGCAAAGGACTGAGGCTAGCAGAGTGTTTATTGTCTGCAGAGGCAGGAGAGTTATCCAGTGTACACACACTAGCGTGGACAGCTACAGAGGCCTCGGCTGGCTTTGTATATTGCACACAAACATCTATGCACCACTGTGCTTTTGTGGCACTGCCCTACACACCGAGGATACCCTCTGAAAGAGCTCCTGTCCTCATAGAAATGCTGACTGGGATTCCATCAAGACAGACACTGCTATGAGACGGCAGGGCACAGTGCTAAGGGGACAGCAGTTAGCAGGAGCTTCAAGGCGGGCGGACAGAAGGCTGGTCCTGTTTGTGGGGAAGGAAGGGCTGAGGACTCTAGAACAGCACATGCGCAGGCAGGGATGAGAAGGACACGAACAACAGGGACATGAACAGAAGAAGTTCCCAACAGAGCTCAGACTGCACCTCCATGACAGATGACCCTGCGGAGCTCAGACATGCATGAGCAGTGACACACTGGGACAGAGCCACACACAGGATAGCATCAAATCAGTGGAAAGATACTTTGGTGGCAGTTTCTATTTTAATGGCATCTGCCTACAGCCCCACAATCTGTAAGTAAATTCTTTTCTACTGATTCAGGATTTTACTGAGCACCCTGCCACACAAAGTGCTGTGTGAGTGCCATGTTACAAGAAACATGAAGCTGATGTGGGTCATGATGGGTTAGGAGTCAACCTTTAGAAAGAGGACCTGAGACTCTTGAAGTTCAAATGGCCTCTTAGGGTTCAGATGCGTTGGATAAAGGTACATGAGTGAGGTCTCTGCCTTAGATAAGATTTTATAGCAGAAAACTATTAAAAGATAATTATGTCATAAAATTCATTTGACAGTACAGTGCCACAATATTTTGCAATTTTATATTGTTCTTAGTTTGTAATAATCTATTAAGTAAAGTGGAGTTGTCATAATTCCCAAGGTGCTAGATAACACTAAAAGAGTCCAGTGACGTCTCCATCCATACCTAGGAGGACTGGCATTTGGGTCATGTTGACTACTTGAGCCATAGGCTGCAGAAAGTTAATGCAGAGGCATTTGCCCGGCTACACTGACATGAACCACACAGACCCACGCAGAAACTGTTTTCCTATGACAACTGAGAATTCTCGCTGTTGGTAAAATAAAATGTGATTTCGTGTAGTTAGTTAGCCTTACCCATAGACTAGCAGATTCTTCTCCACCCTGAAACACTCGCTCCGGGCATAGCCCTGGGACTTATCCTGGGGGCGCCGTGGCTTTGTGCAAGGTTTTTCTTCAGAGTCGCTTTCCAGGTCAGAGAACTCCATCAGCTCATCTTCTTTCACTGCGCTGTATAGCCGGGTCTGCTTCCTTACTCTCGGGGTATCAATCACCAGGTTGTTCTAACAAAGGAGCAAACACAGTGAGATTCCAGACCAACCTTTGGGTCATACCAGGCAGCAGTTGGGATGGGATTTCTCACTCACCCTCCCATTTAAAGCATCGATGTCCAGTTCAGCCTTCTTAGCCCACTTTTGCCAGAAATTTGGGTCATCCAAAGAAATATCGGTCCTATTTCCAGATGCAACAAAACTGGCCTTAAAGGAGAAAAACGTATGCATTACTTTGAGATGCATTTCTCAGAGTCAAAACACAAGGCGGCCCCTGTTTCCACCAAATGTGTGTGTGCTCATCCTCTTGTGCAAGACAACGTACAAGCAATGGAGGAAGGCCAGCAAGGTCCTGTTGGAAGCAATATATATATATTTGCTCTAGAAGAAAATGCTTGGACCCTATTTTAGAGCACTATAAAAGAAAGATGGTAGAAATGTTCATGGCAGAGCATGTGCAAAGGACCAGGACAGGGTCAAGGACAAAGGAACTTAGAGAAAAGCAGCCAGGGGCAAGTGAAGACACCAGAGCAAGGGCCCTCGTATGTGTTGTTGGCAGTCCAGCCTGTGCCCTGAGGGGAGCACAAACTATCTAAACTAGGGTGGACATGACCAATGCCAGGGCTGCCTGGTGAAGAAGTTATAGCAACACTCTCCAGTGTGGACATAGGAACACATCACTATAGTAGTTTATACAAGAAATAATGACTAAAAATGAAGAAGACAAGGCTTCCTAAAAGGACATTTTTCAAATGGTGAAGTTCAGGCAGACATAAAGTCCTAAAGCAAAGAAGCAGAGAAAAACTAGCATATTCAACCCCGGCATTTGCATGTCGCTGAGATGGACTGTGTGCAAACATGGGCGCACTTAATACCTGCTAGTCTTGCACATACTGAACTTACAGTGCATGTGAGGACTGAAGAAGAAAAGTCCCATAAGACACTGAAAGATGTGAGGGCCCAGAGCCCAGAGAAGAACCTCTGCAAGCTTGGGTAATACAGGAGCTCAGCTCCTTCCTCACACCACACAAACAGGCTCTAAATGGTGTCGGCGGGGACATGGGAAACACAATTCTAACACACAGGTGTGGAAGGAACAGGGAACAGTCACTCTAGAAAACAAACTGGGCCTCAATAATTTTGGCCACCAGGGAAATGGAAATTAAAACTAGAACCAAGTAAACAAACCAAGATTGCTATCTAGGGTGTAGAGAAGAGGAACTCGCCCTCACTGCCATCGAGAATGCAAACTCATGGAACCACTGTGGAAGTCAATCTGGACGGTCTTTAAAACACTAACAACAGAACTATAGGATAGCACAGCTCCATCACTGGATTGTATTCTTGAAAAGAGGACTCTAAGTCAACACACCAGAGACACTTGCACACCCGTGTTTCACAATAGCTAGGAGATGGAACCAGCCTGGATGTCCAACAACAGTCAAACTGATAAAGAAAATGCTTTACACACAATGGAATTTTATTTAGCTGCAAAGAAAAATGAAATCCGGATGTTTGAAGTGGATGGAGCTGGAAACCATTACGTTAAGCAAAATAAGGCAGGCCCAGAAGGACACCTAAGATCTTGTGTGTGTGCTTGCTTGCGCATGCGTAAGTCAGGTCCTGGAACTACAGGAAGAGATCTTAAGCAAAGGGGTAAAAAGAATGATGGACCACATGTGACATGAAGGAGGGGCTGCTGCAGAGGGAACGCAAAGGGCTTGGACGGTAGTGGGGGAAGGGGTGACAGTGAACAATGACATGTGTGTGATAAAAACGCCAGGATGAAACCCATTATTTCTATGCTAACTTAATTGTTTTCCAATTTGTTAAAAAACACCTGAAACAAACCAACCAAGTCTGTTAGTTGCTTAAAAGACAGGCATGCATAAATGAGGCTTATGTTCAATCCAGTTGGGAATGAAGACAGCTAACATCATTCTCTAGCAGTTCCCTTCCTTGCAAATGCTGAAAAGAACTAAAAATGTGTCCAAGCAAAACCTACAATGACATTGCTCATTAAAAATCCCAATGTAAGCTGGGCAAGGCACACTCCTTTAATCCCAGCACCTGGGAGGCAGAGACAGGTGGAGTCAAGGCCAGCCTGGTCTACAGAGTGAGTTCCAGGACAGCCAGGGCTACACAGAGAAACCCAGTCTACAGAAGAAAAAAAAAATCCCAAAGTAGAAATAACAGAAACTTCATCATCAACCTGGTCACTACCTGATGGTCATACAGTAGAACATTGTAAGCAATAAAAGGGAACAAAGTAACACTACACACTACCAGAATGAATCTCAAAACATTATGTAAATGTATAAAGGCACACACATGACCACAGGCGGCATAACTCCATCTATAGTGCTGTGTCTATGGTTGGAAAAGATGCAAAAAAGTACATGTGGTTTGCAGGACTTGGGGAAAGAAGAGGGGTAGATTCTGATTGCTAATGGGAATGAGGATCTTTCTGAGGTAATAGAAATGTTCTAAATTTAGGATTATGTTAACAGTTACACAAGCCTGTCGTATGTCAAAGACACTAAATTTCCCACTTTATGGAAAGTAAACCACAGTTTTAGCAAAACTAAAAAGTAGAGTGACCCTCAGTGTGTGAGGTGGCTCTTAGGTGGCGGTCAGGGCTCGGGGAGCCCTTGGTCATAGCAGGTTGGGGTTGGGGAAGAGTACATGGCGTAAACTGTGGGAAGCAGGCAGTGATGAGTGCTGGAATAATGTGGTAAGTGTATTTTAGCTATGCACAGAGGTGTGCAGCTGTAGCTAGAAAGGAAAACAAAAAAAGGCTTAAATGCAGAGTGATTCCATCATCCTTTCAGGACATTTCAGGAGTCAGGGTATAGGAGAGAATGAAAAGACTAGATTCCTAAGAGAGAAGGTGGGCAAAGACATACCAATATACCCCCCACCTGCCTCACACAGGGAAGAAAACCCAGCATACAGAGACTGCTTTATAGCTGGGTGGTGGTAGCACCCTTTTTTTAATCCCAGCACTCAAGAGGCAGAGACAGACAGATCTCTATGAGTTTGAGGCCAGCCTGGTCTATGGAGCGAGTTCCAGGACAGCCAGGGCTATACCGAGAAATCCTGGAAACAAAGAATGCCTTATGAGTTGGAGTTTCCAGGGAATTAATAACTAGCCTATAGTTCATAACAAAAAGCCAAGGTTCTGCTTATGTTCTGTGGTTCCTTCATAAGTACTTTTCATGAGCTCTAGCACATTTTTCTCTTAAGACCTGATCCCTTGGGTGGATTCGAACCTTAGCAAACGTGGAGCCTTTTCCTTCAGACTCAATGGTAATAGTGTGGGTTCGACGAAGGAGAATCTGGTCAATATCCTCTTCACAGAATTTAGAGCCTTCATCTTCCTCATCCATAAGTGCACCATAAGCCCCCTTTCGTAGAAGGTCTTCTATCTCCTTCTTGGAAAGCTGCTGTACCTGTTTCAGAGTTTAAGTATTCAAAGTAATTTAGAATTAAAACAGAAGCTAAATGTCTTAAGAAGGTTTACTTATAACAAAGAAAAATACAATAAAATATGCCTAAATTTTGAAGTGAAAAAATAACCAGTAGAGGGTGGTGATGCTTGCCTTCAATCCCAGAAATCGGGAGGCAGAGACACAAGGATATCTGTGAGTTCTAGGCCAGCCAGAGCTGGACGCTGAGACCCTGTCTCAAGAAAACAAACAACAAAACCCAGATGCCGAATCATTTCTTACAATCAGCTTGATACGAGACATTAGCCAGAACGAGCACAGGGCTTGGGCAATGTCATCTCACCCCATTGGTAGCGTTTTCTCTTCCGCTCATGGACTGCAACACAGCTTTATCCAGGCCCAGCTTCAAACTGGCCTTGTCAAACATCTCCCTTTCATAGGAGTTTCTCGTAATCAGCCTGTAGATTTTCACAGATTTGCTCTGCCCTATTCTGTGGCATCTAGCCTGAGCCTGGAAGAAAAAGAAAATCAATGGCTGTTGTAATGGAAGACATAGTGGTACCCTTCCTAAATTAGTATGTTGGAAAGCTGATCTCAATGTGATTTAGAAGGGGGGATTTAGAGGTGGGGACTTAGGAGGTAATTAGGGCATGAGGGTGGTGCCCCACTGAATGGGATTAGCTTCCTCTGACAAGAAGTAGGAGGGGGAATGTGCTGCCAGGAGCAGCTGTCTGCAGCAGTTGCTTATCTACAACCTGATCTTGCTGGCATCGATACCTCACACTTCCAGCTCCAGAGCCTGACGTTTGAGCAAAGTGACCAACACAGCTACTTAAGACATACATGGCTGGGTTCTAAGACTGCATGTCCCCAGTAAGGTGCAGGATAGAAGGGGTTAATCCACTAAGGGGTTTCCTCTCTTACACTGCAGCACTGGTCACTAGGCAGGAGAGACACAGGCTGAGCATTCCCTGGTGTGCGCTGGGGCACCTGTCCTCACTTACCTGGAGGTCATTCTGGGGATTCCAGTCTGAGTCAAAGATGATGCAGGTATCAGCAGCAGTGAGATTAATGCCTAACCCTCCTGCCCTTGTGCACAGGAGGAAGACAAACCTGTCAGAGTCAGGTTTGGAGAACCTGTCAATAGCTGCCTGACGGAGGTTGCCTCTGACTCGGCCATCAATCCTTTCATATGGATACCTGGAAATACAACAAGGAGGCCTGACAAACAGCCCCTTTTTGCTTTCTAGTAAGTATTCCACTATGAGATATGCACTAACACTGTAGAAGGGTTTAACCAATAAGTTCAGGGCACAGCCGTTTTTCCATACCATTGCCTGAATACACGAAGATGGTTTTACTTCCTCTTAAGCAGATAGCTAAATTCTATATAAAAAAATAGCTGATAGCATATAGTTTTAATTTTAAGAATTTTTTCCCAAGTTGAATGAAATAAGGAAAAAAAATTGCCCAGAAAAGTACATAGTGTAAAAATAAATAAAAATTAAAAAACAAAACAACAAACAAACCCTCCTATACATGGTGCACTCCTTTAATTCTCAACACTGGGGGTGGGGGTGGCAGAGGCAGGCAGATCTCTGAGTCTGAGGCCAGCCTGGTCTACCAAGCGAGTTTCAGGATAGCCATGGCCACACAGAGAAATCTTATCTCAAAAAACTAAAAAAAAAAAAAAAAATGGTGGCCTGCAGTCTAAGATGCCCTCATATACAACTGTGGTTTTAAAAGGGGAGGTGACATACTGTCTTTATCCACCACCTCCACTGTAAATGTCACTTCTAGGTGACCCACTCAGAGCCCTGCCCTTTCTTTTCAGTTGTTTTGTGCAGTGGCCTCACCGTCTCTGAATGAGATAGTCTTCCAGAATGTCCAAGCAGCGCACCATCTGGGAAAAGATAAGCACCCTGTGGCCACCAGCCTTCAGCTTTGGCAGCAGCTTGTCAATCAGCACCAGCTTGCCAGCAGCCTGGATCATTGCCTGGAGCTGAAAATCTGGAGACTCTGCATTGTGTGTTTCCTTAAACTCTTCCAAAATTTTCTCTTCAGCACCTGCAGAGATTGGATGGCATGACGTGAATACCGTAAAGGGTTTTTATTACTAGAAACAATGGATTTGCTTTCAAAACCCACAACAAACTGGCAAAATCAGAATATCTCATTCATGTTTAAGAGCAGGAAGCCACCTGCTTACTTAAAGTTAGATCCACACACAACTACAGGCTTACAAAAGGACCAGAAATTTTGGTTCCATATACTGAAGCATCTGGGGAAGAGATCCACATTTTTTATTTTTTTTTGACAACTAAATGTTTAATGTCTATATGAAAAACAACATAAAACAAAAACAAACAAACAAAAACACACCCAAATTTCAACAACAGCCATTAGGCCAAAAGTGGCAGAAACAAGCCAAGGGCCAGAAAACTACAGAAAACCTAGAGCCTGAACTACCCAGAGCAGTACTGCGTACTGAATAAAACACAAACAGAATTCTGTCTTGAATTACCCAAACCCTGGGAAGCTAAAACCAGAATCAACTCCAAGGCTTCCTTGCCTAACATCCTCCTCTTCACTGTTTCGTCACTGTGCAGAGATGCGCGTGGGAAGGGCACGCTCCCAATGGTGAGCCTCCTGTGACTCCTCACTGTGTGGGTTCAGGAAGCAGCCTCAGATGCTTCTTTTGCTGCTCAGGTAATCTGGCTGGAGTTAAGCAGAGGTGATCTGGCCTTCTCCTCAGCCTCTTGTGCTCCCAGTAAACAGTGCTGTGTACACTGCTCTCCCACTGACAGCGGGTCTTCAGCAAGTACACCAAATTTAACCAGCTAAAGAGGTCACTTCTTACCATTGTACTGAGCCAGAACTGAGCCGTTCCTACCAATGTTTGAAACAGGTGAAGCACAGAGGCTTCGGACAGTCATCCCGGACAGGGCCACTTCTAACAATCCAATGGCCTCTTCACAAGCCACACAATGCAAATCAAGGCCAGTCCCAATTCCCAGGAAAGGTGGCTGTGAGACTGTCCTTAGGAGGTCAGATGCAGAACACTGTGTTAGGTAGTCAAGGGCAGATTAAAGCCACTTGATGCCTGGTACAGGTGCCAGGCCTTCCACAGAGCACATGACCTTTTCACAAAGGGATGTGGCAGAAAATGCCAACTCTTTTGGAACAGGTTAACCCTTACTCCCCCTTCCACAGAAGCACGGAGCTAAGATTCAGATTTTTTTTTTTTCCTGTAAGTGTGGAAGTAGATCAAAGAAAGATAAAGAACAAAATGCTGCTTAAGATGCTAGCAAAAGTGTTTCTGATTGAAGGTGATGGTGTTTTGCAAGACTGATATCTGTAAACCCAGGATCTAGGTGCAGAAAGCTCTCTTGTGCAGGAGAGAGAGTAAGGCATCACATTCCATCTTTTAGAAAATTTATTTTACTTTTTTTGGTATGATGCATTACATTGATGATACTTACAATCTAGAAATAAGTATTTTACTTTTATGATGTTTGGACAGTCTTTGTCCATGAGGTATAAAATCCATAACCAAAATTAAATGAAAAGTAATTAAAAATAAGTTAATGATCAAAGAATAATTTTCAAAAATGAAACTTTCACTTTGAGAAAGCAAATGTCAGATAGGATGAAACTATTTTAGTAGAAAATTGAAATGTAAATAATTCAAATAGAGAAATCGGAACTTATGAATTTATTTTTAAAGTGTGTGTGAATGCATGTATGCATGCGAGTGCAGATGCCTGCAGAGGTCAGAGCCATCAGACCCTTCCAGAGATGGAGCTACAGGTGGGCCGCCTCCTGTGATGTTGCTGGCAATCTCACTCAGATCCCATTCCTAGGAAAGATGCACTTTAGTGAGCATCTCTCCATGACCACTGAGCCTTTCTCCAGTTGTTTGATAAGAACAGCAAAAAGGAAAATAATGTATTCTTTTCTCTTTTCTAGGCAAAATATGTGGAACTGATCCATTTTATTAGGAATTCAAGTTCTCCCAGATTACTTTATACCAATAATCCTCCGTTATGCACACACACCCTTTACAATTCTTTTTGATGTTGTTGGGTTTTTGTTTGTTTGTTTGAGTAAGGGGTGTTGAGACAGGGTTTCTCTGTGTAACAGAGCCCTGGGAATCTGTTTAACTGTCCTAGAACTAGAACTCACTTTGTTGACCAGACTGGCCCAGAACTCACAGGGATCCACCTTCCTCTGCCTCCCAGGTGCTGAGATTAAAGGCATGCACCACCACAACAGGCCCTTTTACAATTCTTTTAGTGCTATATTTATTATGGCACATGGAAAGATAGGGAGGTTGTAGGAGAGGATAGCAATTTCTGCCCTATGTATCATAGTTCAATTTTTAAAATTTGCAATTAAAGATTTCCCATTATATTGAATTTAAAGACATTAATTGGATATGGGTTATGATGAACCAAACTACTTTGCTGGCACTGCCCTGAATTAATGTGTGGCTGGAGCTATAGTCACTACATGTGTCTATCAAAAGCAACTTGAAATAAGAGTGTTTTCTTACCTCAACAGAGCGCTGCTATTGGAGCAGTGACTGTAATGTCACCTACTAACTACCCATTAACAAACAAAAAAATATCTAGTTCTTGGAGGTTAACAGAAAAAAAGATACCTATTTTTTTCCCTCTAAAATATACTCCACTAGGCAAATCTTAATTTTTGTTATCTCAAAGCACCCTATTTTCTGTACTCTTCCTACAATGAATCGTAACAAACAATGACTCCAACTAGCAGGTGCTTTGGACTTGCTTTCATCCTTCTTGTTCTCATGTTGGGAAATAAAATTCTTCCCAGACAATGCTTAGGTCAATACTAATAACTCTACTTAGGCTATCCAGTTATCTGTCCTCTAGCAACACTGACTGGGCTGAGTGCTTGCTATATGCTGGACACTCTTGAACGCACATGCGCCTTTGTGTAGTACCCCTTTCCACTGTGCACCACTTCCTCCTATGCACAGAATTGTTCTGAAGATGTGCCCGGTGGAATACAAGTTTAGCTCAACTGGGTCACTTACCTCTGTCATGGCTAGTTCTTAACAATTTAATATGCACATCTGAAACTTCCTTATGAATGCTAATTGTGTACAGCAATGATTTCATGAGAGACAACACTTTCGGATCCTGGAGGAGAATGTACAGCTGGGTCCTGGACAGTCTCTAGGAGACACAATGTCTCTCTCCCTCCCTAAGTTCACCTGGAGCTGAGAGTCTAGTGTTGTGTGTGAGCATTTTTAAAAAACTCTATTTTGCAAAACCAAAGCAGAACAGAAACATAAGGACAGCTGCCTAACAGATACTTCGTTAATTACGCTAAGGACAGAAACACTCACCTCAAGGTATGACAATTAGAACAAGTGACTCAAGGAGTCCTAAGGGGCTCCAGAAGAAGCGCTATACAGGAGACCATCGAGAAAAATCAGCCACGGAAAAGATCCACCAGCTATGTTTTGTGGGGAAAACCTTGGCAATGCTGGATGCATATAATCTGAGTCAGTATGGAGGACATGGATGGCCATCTCATCTCGGTGCTGAGCAGTGGCTATACAGGCCCCGCCAGCGCCAAGAGTCCTGTGGGGAATCTCTCTCTTTTTTTTTTCTCTTTCCCATTGGAGACTGTTACTATTTTCTTTCTTTAGGCTACCACTGAAAAAGTGTGTGCGCACACTCAGGTGTGATCTTCATCCACAGCAGTGTTTTCGCCAAGTCCCAACTCAGCAACAGGCTGGCTGACACTTATTATTGTACTCTCTTTAGAAAGCAAAACCAAAAAAAAGCTACTTTCAAAAGAAATTCATCGATGTCACCGCAAAGCATTGACCTCAGGCTCTCTGCTCTGAGGCTATCATCTAGGCAAACACTTCCTACATTAACAAGGGCATGGGACACTCATTTCCTTAACAATTTTTGCAAATATATAAGGCATTTAACCCATGGGAGCCACATGTCACTATGGGGGGAAAAAAGTCTCCATCTGTAACAGGGACAATATAGTAGACAAAACTTAAGATTCCTTCTTAAGGAATTTTCAGGAGGTACGTGCTGAAAGCCTCAGACTGCAAAGATCCAAGGCCACTTTTCTACCAGATACTTGAAGTAGCTGGCAGTGGTGCCCAAATGGGAATGCTCTTAAGTACTTTGGAATCAAACACCCACCTCCCTTCCAAGAAGGCCTCCCAGGGCTCCTCTGACTTTAGCGGCCAGCCCCTCCAGACAACATCTACCCCTGGAGCAAACACCTGCTTTCAGATGAAGGGGATTAATAACAGGCAAGATGGTGTGGAGCTTCCAGATTCACAAGAACACAAGCCACTAACCTCTCAATGACAAAAGGGAGTATCCCCCTTAGCAGGCAGGGGTGCCATGAGAGCCTCAGCACAGGGACCCAGGGAAGCCTCTGAGGCTTGTACCGACCTCTGTTTAACCAAGCTACTCCAGGCAGGCAGGCTTACCATTGATTAGATAGGGATGGTTGCAGCATTTTCTCAATTCCATCATAGTGTTTAAAAGGTTAGGTACGTTAGCTTGACCACCACCTTTGGAAAGAAATGTAAAATTCTTCTCAAGGATGGCTCGGTAATATTTCTTCTGAATGTTTGTTAGCTCAACTTCAATAATAGTTTCTTCTTTGGGGGCCAAGTTCTTTTCTACATCCTCTTTGAGACGTCTCAACATCATTGGCTTTAGAATAGCCTGTAGTTTTTGCACCTAAAAAAGGACCTCATGTCAATACTGGTATCTCCATTTGCTTGCGTGTTAAAACATTCTGGCATATTAAAAAGGGGAAGACTAGCTTATTTACTGAATATCCACTCTCAGTTTTCTTTTCTTTCTTTTTTTATGATTTATTTATTATGCATACAATATACAGAAGAGGGTATGGTTGTGAGCCACCATGTGGTTGCTGGGAATTGAACTCAGGACCTCTGGAAGAACAGTCAGTGCTCTTAACGTCTGAGCCATCTCTCCACCCCCCCCCTTTCAGTTTTCAAAGCCTAGGAGGAATGTAAAGGAGATAGCCTTCATGCTATCCTAAGAGAAATGCAGGAAGGTTGGTGATGCACGTAGCTTATGTTACAGAAAGAACTTCACCTATCCAGAATTGCTGAAGGGCTGGAAAAGCTAGAGTAGGTGTTGGGGGAGAGGTGCTTATTTGGCTTTCCCTTTTGTCTTAGCCATGGAGATGAACAGGAAGAGGGCAATGTCTGAGGGTTCTGCACTTCTCTGCTGTTGTGGCAAGAGTCGAAGAATCTCAGTGAGGAAGCCGGGAGGTATTACTCGGCATCAATGACTGAACCAAGGAGGGACATCACCCTCTGGTTCTCTTTTCACCAGTTGGCCCAACACTGTTAATTTACAGAGGGGAAGCAAAACAGAACACACTCTGAACGAGTCCAGGAAGTTTTAGCCGCTAAGCTGGAAAGCAGGCAAATAATTCCTAGAGTTAGAAAATGAGTGAGGTTTAGGTCTTTGCTGGTTCACCAACAGGAGGTTCCACATGAGTTAATACGCACATAACTCTTATGACGCCTACAGCAACCAACTATTTCTCATACGTGAGTCCTTTGAATTCTCTCAGAAATCCAGGGAGCCAGTTTTATCTTTCATTTTAAATTGAAAATAAATAGGCTGAAAGCAGTATGAATCAGAAATGCGAGTAAGGACACAAAACTCCAGTGGGAAAGTGGTTTTATAGACCCCGGGCAGGCCTCTGACACTTACCCTGGAGTCAGCCCTGCAGGGGCAGTGACCACATGGCACAAAACTCTCTGGAAGCTGGGCTTGTAACGTAACCTGCCTATAAAAAGTCAACAGCCTTGTGTGGGGGCCGAGGGACAAGCAAGATCACCTTTGTAATATGACTTGAATTAGATAAGGGTACAGAGCTGTTTGCCAGGGTGGCAAATACTACGGCACAATCCTTCTATCTTAAAATTCACAAAAGCCAAAGCTTTGCCATTTCAGGATCCCATCTTCGCTTTTAGGACTGAAAGGCAAAGTGAAGGGGTCAGTACCTGCTCTTCAGTTTTCAGATCACCGAACTCTTGCATGAAGGTGGTTTCTGAAGGGAAGCGACTGGGCTCCAAGAAATGCAGCAGGCTGAAGAGTTCTTCCACGGTGTTCTGCAGCGGGGTCCCTGTCAGCAGCACTTTGTGTTCCTGGAAGAACATGAGGAAAACAACCTGCCAGACTGAAACAGATGATTTCCTAGAGGTAACCCTGTTCTCGCTGTATCTGCATTCCCCTACTTCTGCTCACGTGGTGGGGCAGCAGTCACAGTACATGAGGTATCAAACTCAGAACAAAGAGACAGAGGCAGAGAACCCATGGCGAGCTCTGAGGCCCCTCCAATGTGTCCCCGCCACTCCATTCCTTCTGCGCTTTCCAGGCTGATATTTAAGGATGGCCATTCTCTGAGTCCTCCAACCTCAGTGTTGTGTTCTGTCCACTGTAGTTAGTTACATTTTTCCTAACATCCCTAGACCGGATGGCATGCTCCCTTGTGCCCTCTGCATCAGCAGGACGCTCACCTTTCCATCTGCTTCCTGTATGACTCACTGTAGACACAAAAGAAGTGCTTCTAAATGCAACAGAATGCGGAAAATAATTTCGTTCTGCAAAAATTTCCAACTAGCAAAGAGGTCGGCTTAGTTTTAAATACCAAAATCACCTAGAAGAAAATCTAATGCTCTCTCTAACTCTGTATCTTTGATGCATATTAGGTCTTCCTTCAGCCAGGTTTCCAGCTTGTGGGCCTCTCTCTTCACCTTTTGAGGCAAGTACACCTTCGCCTTCTATTTCTACACAGAAGGCAACAGAGACGCCTTTCAGGTTGATCAGGATTAACAATGGTAAATTTATTTATTTTTAGATGTTTTTGAGACAGGGTCTCACGTGACCCATACTGGCCTTGAACTTTCGATCCTCCTGTCGCTGCTATCCTGGTACTGAGGGCATAGGCACACATCACCACATCAGGTTTTATGCAGTGATTTGGGGGCTGGCTCAAACCTGTGTAGGGTTCGGGGATGTCAGGCTCTACCAACTCTTAACCCCAAACTTATAAATTTGAAAACCCTTAATATTTCCTTCTTTGTTTTGATATTTGGTACATAACACAACACAATTATTTTAGGAAGTGACCATTTTAAAAATAAGATTTTCTGGTTTAACTTGGAATATGACCATGCAATGTGCTCACTAAACTCCAGTGAGATGATCTAAGCAATGGCACTATCTACCAGGGCTACCTGACAATTACGTTCTTTAAGAGTGAACTCAAGCAGTTCCATGTTTTGCTCCTTTTTTCTTCCTCTCTGATTAAAGAAGATAGATAGACCAACATCATCATTAGCCTCATATGGTGTGAGCAATTTAAAAATGAATTCAAGGTCTTCTGACCAGTGAGTTGCAAAGGCCATAATCGCCAAAGTCCTGAATGACTTTATTTTAAAAAGTTTGAAAGTGTAGACACAGAGCAGGAAAGTTCTGTAGTAGATAAACAGTGTGGATGCTGTACTGACTGTCTTAAGAGTTTTCTCATGTTCTTTCCTACTAGCTTAAGCTCTGAACACTAATTTAAGAGATAGACTTTGAAGTATGCTCATTTCAAAGTAAACTTATTTGAAAAAAGGGAGTCCCATGTTGGGCTATTGGGCATTATCACCTCCAGTCTCAATGGGAAGACAGAGACGTTCTGCCTTGAAAACACGATTGCTCTCTTTAGTGTGGATGGAGGATGTGTACTTAATTTCATTTTAGCAATACAGTTTTGTGTGGAGCTCTCCTGTCAATGAATGAGGAGGCAACAGAGTCAAGGAAGACCCACAGCAATCTCCTGGCAGCCCCTCTTTGCTGAGGGCTTTCCTTTCAGAGCGCCGATGGAGAACTATGGCGACCATGATTACTACCCTTACACATCTCCATTTCCTATGCTTGAAGCAGAGGAAGACACCCAGTAATCTTCTTCACTGATTCACAGATCATCTTGTTCAAGAGCATGCACATCCCAACACAGTCTAGTAGAAATAACAGCAATCCCTAAGATGTACGGTCCTGCCCTCATGGGGCTCCTTCTCCCTATTTAACTAGGGCAAGAGTATAGGTTCAAATGATGCTGAAGTTAGGATTTAAGCACAAAGCAATTAGGTATTCTGAACTACATCAATGAAAGAACATTTTAAATTTGAACAACAATAATATCTTCTGAGATAGGTCATTAGAGATTTCTAGTGCATTAGTTAGTGTGTTACAGGAACACTAGCTGTGACAGTCAGATCCCTGGGACTGGTCTCCCACTGCAAGGGGCAGCCTCAGCCTCCCCTGTCTAACTCAGTGAGGAAATATTATTATTATATCTCTATCTATTATGCATAAAAGATAAGTATTTTGATATGTAACAGATAAGCTTTTTCTATTCCAGATTCTAATCCATTTAAAAAATGTTAATTTCTAAAATATGACAAAGGCAAGTAAATGTTTTGATGTAGATAGAGGTAATCAAATTTATCTCACTAGTGAAAGAGCGTTTTATAAGGAGAATCTACTAATTCGATACACAGGAACTAATAATAGAATACAACTTGAGACAAACTGAGCCACATGACTTAAACCTTCAGAAAGGATCCTATGAGTGCCTTTTAGTGAGTGACCAGGAAGGCACATGCCTGCTCTGAAGACACAGGCAGGCAGGTCATGGGCATGTGTTTACCCACAAAGAAAGGACTATGTCACTGAACTGCTTTACTGTCGTCCCCTGAGAAGCAAAGACAGCTAGAAGCTGCTCCCTCTAAGACCCCACATGAAGACCTTTCTGCTTCTAAGTGCCCTTTGCAGGCGGCTATGAAAACTGGTGAACTGCTTTAGAGAAGACTTAGGACAACGGTAACCTGTTGTTTACTTGACAGAGGATGAAAAATGCTATCCAAAGTAGGAAAAATGAGTTAGACTTCTTCCTTTAAGCAAAATTAGATTTTGCCTGTTTGTTGTGATTAAAAGAATGGCTGGTTAGTCCAACCCCTTACAAAGCTCTGAAGTTCTCTTCAGTAGTTCAGGTCTTTAGTAAAATGTGACCATGCAGAAGGTCCCTTCCACTCTCAATAACAAGAGATCTATAGAGGTTCTTTAGTTTTTTAAACTTCATCAAATTTACCAACACAACTTAAATGCTAATAGCTTCCTTTTCCAAATGTCCACTAGCAACAGGAAGCAGGACTGGCGTGATGTCTAATCAGATAAAGGCAGTTGCTGTCAAACTGACCAGCAGAGCTCACTTGCCGGAATCTACATGGTGGACAAGACCCAAGCTGTCCTCTCACTTTCATGGTGCACCATAGTATCTGTGTATCCTCAGCATATAAGTAAGTAAATTTACAGGAGGAGTAGAGAGAGGGAAACAGAGGTCGACTCTGCTGTGAACTATAGAGTGAGAAGGTATTCAAGGACAATGTCGCTTGGATCGATTTCAACATCACAGGATCATACACACAGCAGCAGGCATAACAAATACCCAAATGCTGCTATTCTTACAATATGCCACTGGTAATTATTCCTACAGAAAAGAAAAATCTTAGAACATCAAAGTAGAAAGACATGGCTATTTCATAGAAACTGGAAAAGTATAAAATAAGCATGGTTTAAAAACCTAGGATCAATGTAAGGTCTTCAATATTCCAAAATTTTAGCATCTGTACAAACTGAACAGATGTCCCAGCCAAATAACTAACAGTGTGCATACACGACCAGCCACAGTGGAGCAAAACCACATGCTTAGGAACATAGCTGGACCATCACCACCAAGGCATGACACTTGAAACAACTGATGCTGGTGAAAATATCATGACTATATTCTGCTGTGATACCAAAAAAGTAGTAAGAATAAAGAAGCAGCAGCAGCTCCCAAGCAGGTGCCCTTCACAGGCAACGCATTCAAGCAGTAAGACTAAAGTGACATGCTGCGATTGCATCATCAATGGCCACTAACCAAGTCCATCATCTTAAGTCCCTCCAGCAGCTTGCAGTTCCTGTTCTTCAACCTGTGGGCTTCGTCGATGACCACACAGCGCCAGGGAATATTGCGCAGCTCAGGACAGTCGGTCAGAATCATCTCAAACGTGGTGATGATGGCATGGAACTTATATGACCCCTTTATCACTCGACCCTACAAATGCAGAATTATTGCACAGGAATGATTACATTATTACACTGGAGGATGCTAAAATATATGTAATTTAGCCCTTTGAAGACTGCTGAATTTTAGGTGGCATATTCAGTTTTCAAGTTATTTTTCAGACTGGAGGTATTTTGGCTAACGTAGAATTTTAAAACATTTCCTTTTAAAAAATAAACTAGAGAAGTGCTAGAAAAATTTAGGGTCAAATTTCCTTAAAGAACACATGTAGTAAAGTCCCATTAATTGCATTTAGTCTAGTCACAGCCCCCAGAACCTAAGAGGTGTAGGGCCAAGGTGTCTTTAATTTCTTTAATAGTTTCTCTAGCTTATTTTTTAACTTGTTTCTATTAACATTTCTTGCAAAATGCTAAAACATTTGAAATTAAAAACATTCAAAAATCCAAAGAATATGAACCCCACAATTTCTCAAATCTAAAGATAAAAACAGATTTTAGTATTTTCCCCTTTTAACTATAGGCCACACTTTCTATCTAAAGAGTATATGTGTATAAAACTCTTATTTCCAACTACAGGAGAGAATCTATTGCCTAAAGCTTACACATGTTTTAGCATGTATCATTCCCTACCATGGCATGCAAAATGCTTCCTTGCCAATATTAGACAATAATTACAAGCAGGTAACTACAACAGGACAAATTAAAGCAACTCTTGCAGGAGTCCAAGTATTAGTGTCTTCTTTGGTGTACTTGAATCTAATCTACTTAATATTTTTTCACATCTGGTCATAGTACAAAATGTTCTCTCTTACCATATTTTATTATAATTTTCTACTTGGTATTGTCTTAGATATGCAAAATAAGCCTAAGCTACTAATACATTATACAGTTTTTGTGGTCACCAAATGTTAAGAAAGTTATTCCTTCAAATTAAATCATCAGAATGACAAATGCTAAAAATATAAAAAGCAGTATTCACAGGTATAGAAAGATTATACAAACATGTAATGAGTAAGAAATCTCAAGGAAGTTTCTCATGCTGGTAAATCAAGGCACCTTCATGTCACAGAAAATTAAGTCTTTAGCTCCCCAAATATATATAACACACACAAGAGTCACACCCCAACAAGTTTTACCTGGGGATCTTTGAAGTACATTTCATACAACTGAATGGTCCTCCGACTGGCCTGGCTCCCGTGATACACAACCACGTTTAACTCTGTCCAGGTGCGGAATTCCCTTTCCCAGTTGGGGATCGTAGACAGTGGGGCAATTACTAAAAAAGGGCCATGGATTCCTTTCAAATATATCTCATAGAGAAATGTAATGGACTGGATAGTCTTTCCCAAACCCATTTCATCTGCTAAAATGCAGTTTCGCCTTTGAGAAGAAAAAAGACAGAAAAGCTTAATGAGTATTACTTATTGTTCTCTGCTCACAAAATATATACCAAACAAACACATACCTCATGACTGTAACTATTTTCTTAGTTCAATAAAATACATTGCAAAGAAAATTCTTTAAGAAACAAATATTATTTCTACATACTTCTGTCAACCTCTATTAATTTGCTGAATAAGTGTATTCAACAGTTGGATTTAAAAGATGTATGACAACATTAAATATTACTTAAGATTTTTAAAAATTGATATTTCTAATACTACAAAGGACAAGAGCTCCGACATTTGTTAGAAGTAAAGAGAAACATGTTTTACATACATGTTGTACCAATTGAAAAGTAGCCAGTTCACTCCCTCCAACTGGTATTCCCTGAGTTTGTTATTGTTTCTATACTCCCTGGAACTCTCAGACTTCTTCCAGTCATCAGCAGGAGGTCGCTCCTGTTCCAAAGACAACAAATCCCATTAGAGGGTTCTCTAAGACTGTACCATGATGCTATTTCCAAATTCAACCCTCCAGCATGGGCCAGTCCTTACCACACGCTCTGTCTCTGGCTCCCTGGACAGGAGTCTTTCAAACTCCTCGATCTTTGCTTGATCTAGGTCCTGCCTCAGCTCCCACGTGCTGTCTTCATAAGGGAGCGAACACCACTTCACCAGATAGTGAGTCACAGGCTGCACCGGTGCAAAGAGATCAGAACCAAAGTCATCTGACCAAATATTATTATATACTAAGGAGATACATGTGCTCTGCTTTGCTTATCAGTATAACCCCCAGCATTAGTAAGACTGAACTGTCCACATTTGAAAACTATAACCACTGAAAGTTGTCTGCAATGTACATTAAAAACTATATTATTGGGTATTAACAAAAAAATTAACTTTCTATCTGAATCATTGGTTCATGACCAAAATATCAAGGAGTAGCTAATGAACAGCAAGAAGTCAAATCAAAGGCTCATTTATCTGTCAATCATTTGTAAAATATATGATTTGGATTAGTATGGTAAACCATCTTAGCACCTTTTTTATATAACTGAATAGTTGCTTGAAGAGTAAAAAACAGACAAATGTATTAGACATATCAACTTTTTCCTTCAGGGGAAAAACAACTATTTGCATTCAGTTATATTAAGATAATGAACTTGAGTTCTAGAAGAATGAAGGGCAAAATACTTTGAGTGATCCGTGTCATCAGGAATTCTCTTTTTTGTCCACTCTAGAAACACTTGAGTCTGTTGATCTTCAGTTCAAAAGCAAGGTACAATGACTTGTCAAAAATATTTGCTGACCATGCAAATCTGTTCTGGTACAGCTTTTTTAAAGCAAGACAGCAAAGGCAAAGATGGCATCCTAGATACATATTTGAAACACTGCAAGTTTCATTATACAAAGTTTCAAGGAAAGGGATCATTCCTTGGAGGCTCTCTGGAGCAGAAGCAGCTCAGTTCCATGGAGGGGTCAGGAATACTGGAACTTACAGCAGAGGGAGGCACTTGGTGACTGAGACAAGCTCCATACCAGGCTGCTCCTTATCCTCACCTCCCTATTGGATCCCTTTAGTCTCAGAGGTTTATAAAATACTACAAGATAGCTGGGTGTGGGGTCCCTTATCCTCTAGGACCCACTAAATGACGTTAATGTTCAATGCCAACCACCATTAACTCTGTTCTGCTACAAGTGCTGTCAATTTCACAAAGAAACTTAGTGTTACAGGATACATGTATACAAAATGTGTTGAGGTCTGCATTGATCAGCATTGATCTGTGAAATTTTTATCACAGTTCAGACTGAAAACCTTAAAAGTGAAGCTATTCATGCTAAACAGAAATATTTAGCGCTATTAAGTCACAAAACAAATAATAAACAATTAAGTTTCAATTAAACATAAACCAAGCACATGGTGATGCAGGTTCTGACCAAGCCCAGGCCTTGATTTCGTCCCTTCTGTCAACACATGTGAGCTGCATGAATCACCCTGTCACATAGATCATCAGTTACCTCGCCCCGGTCATCTGTGCTGCGTGCAAAGTCCATTATCCGGTCAACTTCCACATAATCTGGATTAAAAAGATCATCCTCAATCTGTTCCAAAGGAGGAAAAGAGGTTAAAATGTTTATTCATTTCTTTAGAAAAAACACTATTTTATTTTTCACTAGGCAATAATATTTTGGGTCACAACAATACAAACTTTGTATTTGACATATTCTATTATATTAATTAAAATGCTACAATTTAACAAAATCACTCCCTGTGAGGAAATCAAATTTCTCAGACTTTGTTAACTGGGTATTTTAATTACTGTGTGAAACCTTTTACTATGAGGAAATGTTTAAGAATATTTCAAATGAAGTGTGAAATTACAATTCACTAATGAGCAATCCAAAAGGCTTATGGCATGCAATACATTTAGCATTCTTGGAGGTATAGTCTGCAGTGAAGAGTCAGAGCCACACACAGTACATGCAAGTGCGTCTCAGAATGACTGGATCTCCGGACTGTAAACACCAGTTACAGAAGGTCAGTCTAAGCTACAAACCTTGAAACTGGTAGGTTTCACACTTTATTATGATCAGGGTTAGGATGTTTGGAAATAACTGCCAGCCAGTATCAGGACCTCACTTAGCATCTAACAGTCTTCCCATTAATCTTAAACATTCCAATAATTTGTACTGAACACAAAGTGTTTGGGTAAATGAATTCAAAGAAGTAAGACCTAGTAGAGTTACTAATATTTCAACAATATTTACAAAAGCAAAGTAATATGGCTTGCTTAGAAAGAATATAAGAGTAGAATATGGTTCAAACATGTTATGGTCATATGAAAGAATAAACTGTCCCTCCCACAAAGCTACAGGTCACCTCATATAGGAAGCCCACACCTGTGAAATTTCTGATCTGAGTAGGAAACGAAAGCCATATTGTTATGCGTTATTGTAGATTAGATTATCTTGGTAACTTTTTTTTAATCTAACAAGCAAAAGGCAGCTTAGAAGTCAGTTAGGCCACATTCTCAATCCCTTTTGAAAAAATGAGCTATCAGTCACGTACTATGTTCAAGGAAGACACACACTCTGGGCTATTTGGACTCACTTAAAATGCCCAACTTGGGTGCTTCAATTGTGAATTATGCACAAACAGTACATATGCAAAAATGTGCTTTTGCTGCCTTGGGCTTTCTAACAGATGAGCAGAAAGGAAACAATTATACTACAGTGGGTCACTTGATTTGGTATTAATAAACTAATGGATTAAGCTTTGCCAAAGCTGGTCTCCATAAGCTCACTTCCTTTTCAACATGAGCTCTCATAGTCAATGCTCAGTTTACCTTCTCCTATATCCCTTCTCATTGATAGAACACTCTGTGGCATCATGCATATGCTGAACTTCCTGGCCTATGTGCTATTTCTGAATAGACTGTAGATGCAGCATAGTCAGGAAGCCTAAGTGTCAGCAAAGAATGCAGAAGCAGCCAGAGATCCTACAGAAACAGGGCTGAGGGGTGTGTGAAGCCGTCATCACTGAAGGGGCTGCATGTGTGCAGAAGGGTAGACAGAGGTGTATTCTTTTCTGCTGACTCTCACTCAGGATAGAACCAAGACTTGTAGTTGCCATCTCACCAGGAAGACAATGCTTTACATCCTGGGTGCAAGTGACTCATACAGACAAGTTCAGACAAACAGGCTGTACATTAGAGCCAGCCACAATTCCCTGAAGGGTGTGTAACTACAGGAACTAGAATCCAAATAAATTTAATAAACAAGACCATGATTTAAGGATGGGAAAAAGATTCTATTGTGTTTCTTCTTTGTTTCTGATAGAGCTTCAGAAAAGGTCAACAGGGTAGACTCCTTCTCTCTAGTGATACTGCTCACTCAGTGTCTCAAAAACTTTACTGTCACTAAGAAGGGCACAAGGAACTCATAGCTTCCAAAGAAGAATCGGCTTATTGTTCTCCTAGGTAAGAGAATAGAGTTGCATGATAGCACTCATTGCTACCAAGGCAGCAGAGCAGGAGGGCTAGCCCAGGCACCCCGGAGTCCCTGCCTGCTGCAGATGTCCTAAAGACAGGCTGCAGGAGAGCACACTCAGCCCCTGGGGCTCCAGTGAGGATGCTATGGCCTCAGAATACTAACTCATGTTCTTCCTTTTCACCCTCCTCCTCTCTACAAAGGGGTAAACATGAAGGCAGCTGTCTAGCAGTCACCATTTTACAATCTTCATATTCTTTGCAACTTATATTAAGTCTTAGTTATTTACATTTTGCTCTTTGCCCCAGTCAGTGCGGGAGGCTTGAACTCAGAGTCTCACACTTGCAAGGGCAAGGAGGGTTCGACTACTGGGTTCCATGCCTGGCCCTGGTTCAACTCTTTTAGGAGAGCAGCTAAGAACCATTAAGTCCATCAAAGCCTTTCAAAGTTAAGAGTTGCTGCTTTTTAAAATCTTCTTGTCTTGTATGTGAAGGTAACCTAGTGATCTCGAGTCCAGAGAGCCAGCTGGGCAGCTGGTGGAAGCATCCAGTGTTAGGAGCTGGTCCCCTCCTCAATGCAGATTAGCTATCTCTGTCTATCTGTAACTGATAACTAGAGGAGGAGACACTACCTCCCTCTGTGCAACGGCACTCAGCATCTGTTCAGTGACCTCTGTGAGAGGTACAATCTTCAACAGCAGCCATCTGGACACACTACCCCATCAAGCCTCCGTACCTACTCAAGTGTTTGACCTGCTCTCGCAGACTTCACTGCATGCTCAGTTTGTTCACTCCTCAGCTGCATGTGCATTGTAAAATATTAATCACACCATTTCTACATGTCGTAAGAACCAGTATTTTCTAGGTGAAGCCAACAGGAAGAATGAGAAATTTCCTGTTTACAAATTTTAGCAAAAGCAATACGTAAGTAACAGCAGCAAATGAGGAGAACCAGTCTTTGCTAACAGTTTACTGACAAATGTCAGACCTGTGAGGGTTTTAATAAAGGAGACATTCCAAAGAGTAACCAAGTACTTCATACCTCTGAGAGGAACTTGTTCTGGCCCTGTTTCGACTTAAATCGTTTTATCTTTTGTTGAATTCTCTTATCTTTTTCCAAATCTTCCACAGATGCCCATTGACAATGAAGATAAGAGCTGAAAGAATAAAACAATGACCTTGAAATATAATCATACTATTTATGTCTTAGTTTTTTAAAAAAAAAAATCATCAAAAAGGATGGTTCACAAAAACCCACTGACAGTGTCAAGTAACATTCAATATGGCCACCAGTGTCTGAAAAGAAAAGACAATCAATAATGGAATAGTACTTAACAGTTGCTATCCGCCAAGCCTTGTGCTTTACTCACTACCCATAAACTTTTTCATTAAAATCAATCAATCTATCAAAAAAACAAACAAACAGAAAAGAGACCAATAGCAAAGCATTATCCCAAGTTAACAAATTACAAGTCAGTATTAAACAATTAGCACTACTGGAAGCCTTAATTATGAAATGTTTTGAGCCTTTTATCTTTGAGAAATAAGATTCTTATTGAGTTGGAAGAACTCAAATTTAAAGTCTCAGTTGCTTTGGGAACAGGTAAAAGGAGCAGCATGTCCCTCATTCATGCGAGGCACAAAGACAGTCCCTTATGATTAGCCATCAGGAGCAAGGGTGCAGCTTGGTTCTGGACGGTGTCCCTATGATGGAGCTCCTCAGCATTCCTGAGTTACTAGCTTGTGTTCTTCTAGAAGCTTGAAACAATGTCCCCCATGACTTTTCATTCAGGCACACTCACAGGCTAATGTCTGCCTCTGTCACCAGCCAGGGGAACAGTTTTGCCTTTCTTACCCCAAACATATTCTGAAGCCGTTGTTCTCCACCATAAGACTCAAAAGTACAATCACCCTCCTATCACTGCTCTTAATAGCTCCATCATTTCGTTTTACTTTTGTTAGTGACATTAAGAAGCTGGTGCTAAGAATGGTGATCCATGCCTAAAATCATAGCCCTTGGGAGGCAGAGGGGAAAAGACTGTTCAAGGTCAGTCTAGGCGACATAACAAAACCCTGTCTTAAAAACACTAAGAGCTAGGGATGAAGTTCAGTAGCAGAGCCCATCACAAGTATGTGCAAGGCTCTGGGTTCCATCCCACCATCATTAACAAGAAAGGAGGAAGATTCTTGGACCTGTAGCTCTTCTAGCATCAAGATACCACTACACAGAAATGAAGTAGCAATCACAGAATGATTCATATTGATATGTATGTCCTAGTATGTCCTTTCCGACGTATGGCTGATTAAATGCTTAGGTGAGGTGAAAGAGGAAAATACTTTAAACAGAAATGACATAGAAAGGAATTCATATAAACTCCACACATGCACACATAGACATGGAGAGAGAAAATAGACCTTTTCCCTCTCTTTTTTTTTTTTTCCCCTAGTTAACTGGCAGAAAAAGACACATGACAATTAAAATTCTTGCTTTGGGAAAGGAACAAACACATATGAAACCACCAGGATGGTGCGAAGCCTGACATAAGCACACGGACAAGGTAACTGGCCCTGCTCTGCCGCCTGCAACCTGAAATCTTCAATCAGTGACTCCACTTTCTACTAGGAGGCTTAATTAGGAAAAAGGAAGAATGAAAAGAAACTAAGTCAAAGGCTGGCTACTGCCTCTTGGTGAATTAAAGCAGAAGGCCTTTCTGACAGGCTGGCTATCACTGAACAGGAGCCAATGTTTATGAAGGAGTCAATTCTACAAAGAATAGACAAAAAAAAAAAAAATCTGAATAAAGGCTTATAAAGAACATGTGTTATGGTCACTTTGAAAAAATGCATTTCAAGACATAATTTGAAATAACAAATTGAGTTAAATAATAATTATACCTAATGCTGACAAAGATGGTACAGAGGAAAAATTAATTGTATCTATTTCTACATGTTAGTGAAGGGTTCTATGTAAAATGTTATTAGCAAACATTCCCATACTACTGTAAGAAAACAGAAGATGAGCCAGTGAGAGATCTCAGCTACCAAGACATGCTTGACACAGAGCCTGATGAGCTGAGTTCAATTCCTGGAACCAACTCCTTCCTTCACACTGTCATCAGGCAGACACAGTGACAGCCCCCATATCCCCAGACAAGGAGATAAGGGTTACTCCAGCAGCACAAGGTTGGCTTAGTGTTAAGAAATGTATTTTAAAATATACAACATACCATTATCTAAAGGAGAAAAATCACACAATGATTCCAACTGGTGCTGAACGTTGCTTAGCAAAATCCAATTGGCTGTTTTAAAATCCAGGGAAGTAGAAAATGACTGGTATTTCATTAGCATAAGTAAATATGTAGGCTTTAATCATAAGTTTAGGTCTTACCAGACAAGAGAAGCAACGAAGACTTTCTCACAAAGACGCGGAACAAGAAGGCATAGATAGCCACTGTTTTGCAATAGTGCATCTAACTGAGGTACTTGCCAATGCCATTAAATAAACTATCTCTATTTGTAGACTATATGATTAACACACACACACACACACACACACCAGGAACAAGAAGGCATAGATAGCCACTGTTATGTAATAGTGCATCTAACTGAGGTACTTGCCAGTGCCATTAAATAAACTATCTCTATTTGTAGACTATATGATTAACACACACAGACACACACACACACACACACACACACACACACACACACACACACACACCCCAACTACACTGATTCAGTGAAAAAAACAAATTCAAAGAATGAAACAATTCAGTAATGCAGAAGGAAATGAATGGTCATATGGGTGTTAATGAACAGACAACATTCACAGAAATAGCCAGTGAGGGAATATTATGCTTTCAGAACACTTCTTTTATAACAACAACAAAGACAAAGGATTTAGTAGTAAATTTAACATAAAATGTACAAATGTGCATAAGAATATTTGCATACTTTTCCCCTCTTTATTTAAAAAGGTCTTTTTCCCATATATCCCCCTCTTCTCCCTTCCTTCCCTCCTCCTAATTCCTCCCAGTCCTCACTCAGCCTCCCCCTACTCTATCCCCCATCCTTTCTCCAAGGAGCCCCAAGGTGAGTCAGTTCAGTCTGGATATCTATTAGAGGTAGTAGGTTCAATTCCTTCATCCCAATGTTAGGATTGGGTGAATGTTTATATACTCTTAAAGGGACACAAACATAATGCTGAACCAACTAAAAAGATGTTGGGTTTCTAAACAGCATAAAGTCAATATCCATTATACAAGTTTCTAAGTATAATACAATGTAGAGAAAAAGATAAGTATTCTCATGGAGCTAGACAAGTTCACACAAGGCTGCTTATATAAAACTAAACAAGCAACAAAATCCATAGAATCATTAAAAACAAGGTGCCACTAGGAAACACCATTCATTAAAGCACACTATACAGTCCCTAAGTAATACAGTGCTAACATAAAGAAACAAAGTGACCCAAAGAGAAGGCTCCTGCTCTGCGCTCTCTTCTGATTGGTGTAATTAGTTTGTGTGGTTTTGTTTTGTTTTTTTGTCAACCTAACATAATCTAGAGTTATTTGGGAAGAGGAAATCTCAGTTAAGATTGGCTGCTAGGCAATGCCACCCGTGGTTTGGTAGTCCTGGGTGCTATAAGAAAGCAGGCTAAAATAGAGAAGATCTTCCTAGCCAACTGGGAGCAGAAGGGGCCACAACCAAGAAGAGGTAGGAACAAATCATGAGAGAGGGAGATGATTGAGTGAGAGGAGCAAAAGGGAGGGAATAAAAAGAGATGGAGATCTTAATAGAGGAAGCCACTGTGGGGCTGGAAAAAGACCGGGTGCTAGGGAAATATCCAAAACTCACAGGATGTCCTTGCCTAGGTCTCCATCCAATAGCGAAGGTGTTGCCTAGACAGGACTTCCTCTATAATCAAATGAATAGCCATCCCAAGTGCCATCACAGAGATACATCGCTGAGCACTGGGCTGAGCTCCTGGTCCAGCTGAGAGCAGGGGAGGAGAGTCTATATGAGCAAGGGGACAGGGGCTATGAGGAAAACTCCCACAGTGATGACTGGCTGGAGCTCTGGGGAGCTCACTGAATTAAGAACACCACTGGAGAACCTTCAAGAAAAGGAACTAGGCCCTCCAAGGATAGGTAATTGTCCACTGATATGGGCAGTATGTGGAGCCTCGAGGGGACAGATCAGACTGTGTTTCTTTGTGTGGACTGGCACTTCGGAGCCCAGGCCCTCCAGAGGAACACCTAACCCAGGCCTGACATTAGGATGAGGACTTGCCTGGAGTGGATGCTGAGCTGATCCACCTTGGGATTTCTTGCCCTTTTTGGGGGCGGGGATGGGGGAGATGGGGAAGAGGGAAGCTGAAGGCTGACTGGGAGGGATTGGGAGGGGGAAGGGAGGGAGAGCAAGGGGATATATGGTGAAAAAAAGGACTTTGTTTTATTTAACTAAAGAAAGAGATCAGGCTGAGCAAGTCATGAGGAGCCAACCAGTAAGCAGCTCCCTCCACGCCTCTGCTTCTGTTCCTGCCTTCATGTTACTGCCTTGGCTTTCCCCAGCGGATTGTAACCTGGGATATGTAAGCCAAATAAACTTCTTCCTTCCTCTCTGAGTTGCTTTTTGGTCATGGTTTTAACACAGCCTTAGAAAGCCAAACTATGACAGAAAGTGGTACCAGGAGTGCGGTGTTGCTGTGACAGACGTTACCATGTGATTTGAAGGGAGACTGCGGTGATAATGTGCACTATGGATAAAAAAGCCACACAGTGCGCTCAAGAGTTCAAATGGCTGTCCTATAGGAGTGTGAAAGGTAAGAATTCTGAGACCTGTGTAGATGATGGGAGCCTGGCTTCTGAAGTTTCAGAGAGAAGTTGGAGAGTTCCCTAAATACTGTTGCACTGTTCAGTATTTTGAATTAAGAATCTGAAATTTTGGCCAGCTGGGGCTGAAGAATCAGCTGTGATAAAGAAGAGAACAGCATCATTACGGTAAAGTCTCCTGGGAAATTCTGTGGTTCAAAGGGGGCCAAGGCTGTATGTGATGCTGGCAGTTGAATTTGGTATGTAGTACTGGTTTTGAATGCATGAAGGGGGTCACGACTGAGGAGGGGCACTGTGAGAAGCCAAAAGAAGATATTAGTGAAGTGCAGCCTCAGCTGGAGTGAAAGACCCAGAACTGAAGGGCTCATGGAGCAAAACCGAAACTTTGACACCATGTGGCAGGGTCCGAGTCTCCATAGGAAAGGATATTGGTAAAGGTGTAACCCAGCTGTAGACTGGACCCAGCATTTGAGAAGTCAGTACCATGGTTTGCCCACCAAGGACAGCAAGAGCAGGGCAGCAGACTAAGGCTATGACAAACTGTGTATACTGTAGATGCTACAGCCAGAAGTAGAGCTGTCCGGGCCGTAGATCCAGAAGATCATAGAGCACTAGATCTCAAGCCCACATATGAGAAACTGTAGAGGTATCTTGATTGTAACCTGATGTGAGAGGGCCCAGCCCACTTTGAGCTGGTCGTCCCCAATGGCCTAAGAAAGCAGGCCGAGCAAACCCCAAGGAACAAGCAGGGCAACATTCCCCCCATGGCTTCTGCTGTGGTTCCTGCTCTGCTTGCATGTCTGCACTGACTTCCCATATGTCTTTATTACAGCACTAGAAACTCTAGCTAAGACATTAGCGTTACAAGTCTGGATGTTTAAAAACCTCATAAATACTAGGTGAGCACTGGGCCAGCTTGTAACTCCAGAGCTCACAAGGCCAGAAAAGCTGTATCGGGGACTTCTGGGTTCAGTTCAGATCCTAACTCAATGACTCTGATGAGGCAAGATTGAAGAGGACTCCCAATGCTTCCCCATGCATGTACATACACATGTATATCCACACACACCATGTGCCTACATGCAAACACATGGGTACACACATATGGTAGAGAAAACCAGAAGAGAGTATAGACAGATACAAAATACAAATAAACATGTTAGCACACAATAATTAAACCTCAAATCACCATGGAAAAGATGGACTTCTTAACTATGGTGCTAGAATTACCCGGTTCATGAGCCAGCTGACATTTTGATGAATGATAGATCACATGTAAGGCAGAAGATGAGCCCATAGTTTTATAAAGGACCTAGAAAAGCCAAATTGCCTGGTGATGTACACCCTGTAATGCCAAGTGGACTGTAAGTTACCCATGTGTCCATGGTGACAAATGGAAGCTTATTATGCTGCCAAATGCATAAACCTGCAGCATCCACAACTAAATACAGCACCAATAATGTTGAAAACAACCATGGTCCCTGCTATGCATTTAGTACACAACCATTATTATTATTTAGCGTGAACTTCTACTCACAAGCTATGCTACCACAGCAGAAGCCTTATATAGCTCATCTTGACCGTGCCTTGTGATTACCTCAGAAGCATCATCCTGACTGACTGACGTATACTATCTAGGTCTAACTAAGGACATGCTATGACATCCATATAATGCAAGAATTAAATTATGATGTGCTTCTCAGAATGGGTCCCTGCTGTCGAACAAACACCAACCACATCATGCCTTTAAGCAGAAAACACTTGCACACAGTAGAAGAAAGTGAGGGCTGGTTCTATCTGGACACCGATAGAAGGAAGGAGTTTCTAGTGTGACTTGAACCCCAGACCCAATAAAAGATTGATATGTCTAACTGCAGAAATTTTAGTTAAACTGGGGAACGGGGTCAGGTGACGCACATATGGAAGTCAGAGGAAACTCTAGTGTTGATTTTTCCCTGCCAACCTTGCAGGATCTGGGGCTCAAACTCAGGTGGCCAACCATGCACATGAGTGCTGAGCCTTCTTACCAGCCCCAAGTTTTAAAATAGATGCTGTAATAAACACAGAAAGTTAGACACCACTGAAACTGGTAAACCCAAAGGTCTGTGAAGTAAATAATGGAAAGATAGGGGCCCTGAGTAAAGTATTTAACCTCTACCCTGTCAAACTAAGTACAAAACATTCAAGACAAAGGCTTCTGGTTCATACAATTTTCAGCCAGTAATTCTTAATTCACTTCCTGTATAGTTTAAGGTTGGGGGGGGGCGTGGTTATTGCCAACAACAAAAGGAGGGAGGCCAGAGGCTCCTTGCAGGATGCAGACAGTGCTGGAATTATCAACAGAAGGCACTGTTAGGCAGGTACACAGGTGGAGACAAATACATACGGATAATAAACAAGTACATGTATCTTCAGATCATGTGTGCACATGTGTTTGCAGATATGTACACAATCCTAGCAATGTCTCTTGACAGCGACTTTTCAGCAGCAATACGCATGCTCACAGCCTATATTTGGCTCCTATACACTCTCTCATCTAATGAAAACACCAAGACTTGAGACAGGATGATCCAGGAACACACACTGTCATCAGTGCTCAGGAACAGACAAGGGCCAACTTCCACTAGCTACATCTGGAGTGATGAAAGCAAAAACTAAATGCTACTGCTTGGGTGAAGAACTCAGATCTCTTCAAATAACCCTGCAGGTTCACGTGCCTGTAAATTAGGGCAGAGAATAAGGGTCATCCACCCTTAAGTTAAAAACCAAAATATCCCATCTGGGAGGAATGACGGCTTGACTTAGCAAGCATCACCATATTTAACAATCTCAAAGTATTTCAGATCTACAGGCATCACAATAATAACAATAATAAAATCCTTCCTACTGTTTCTGCAATTTTCTACAAACCTGGATTTGCATCAAAACAAGATAATAAAAAATGTCTGTAGGAAGTCTGACTTCCCCAACATCTCCAAAGTATCGCACATAAACTAGCTCTCAGGACTCCTTACACCACATCAGTGCCTGGGACTTGTCCCTCCTGGTAGCAGTGCCTGGTACTGGCCTGCACTCTTGTCTGAAGCTTCCCACAGGGGAATGGATGACAACACTTGGGTCCCGCTGCCACTCTGTCTCCAATGCCTGTCTGGTGGTGCAATTACATGTCAATCAACACTTAACCCCAGTCCTCCATTTGATTTGATACATCCAAAGGAATTCCCCTCCAGCTCACTACGTTACCCCCTCTTCACCTATTGTTTCTCTCCTGAAGGATTCACCCACAGGAAGCATGTCAGATGAACAGTTTGCATATACGGAAACTCACCATGAGGACACAACAAAGGCAGCTAAAACGTACTGAGCAATTTACTCTACCACACTCCATTACACTGACTCTCACAGTAAAACAGAGAGACATCTTCCTCTTTTTACTTAGGAAAATGTTTTGCTTACAACATTTTCCAGAGGGGTGACCTTGCATTTACGTAATGCCAGCTAACAAGGGACAAAAGCAGGAAAACATGGCACCCAAATGGTCTCATTTTTCTAGGACTGTCTTCCCAACAACTCCTAAAGTCCTCTTTTTAAAAACCCAGAACTGATTCCCACAGGCTTTAGGGGCTGCCTTGAGAAGGTCAAAGCAAACAGAGCACATGTGTGATCAATGAGGATCTTTGTCCTCAGCTGCTTGTTTGGTTGGGAAGGGCTCAGACTTCTTCAGAAGGGTGAACGACCAATCATTCCTCAAAGCATGCTGTCTGGCCAACAGGAACACATAGATCCTACAACATAGTTCAGGGCAACTGTGTTTTACCATCCAGATTTTTTTTTTTTAAAATTAAACCTACTAAACAAATATGAAAACTAACCCACATAAAGTCATACAGTTCAGTGCATTGAAGCCTGAGTGGTACGCTGGGTCTGTGGGCCTCTGGGGGACTATAGAGTTCTCTTATCACAGATGCTGGGATGGGGAGTAAGAGCCACTCTTAGAAGACAGACAACCTTTACTTTATTTATTTCACTAGTATCACACCAGGTGTTTCTGTCTATAAAGACCTTCTTGGTTATATAAGAAAATTCATCAACTTTTACATAGTAAATACTTTCCAGAAAAACCATCTACAAAATAGCAAAAATAACAAAGTTAGTAGGAAATAGCCTTCAGAAGCACCAAAGAAACAATATTGAAGTTCACAATTCTTAAAAAGTTCTGTAGTCCAAGTATATCCCTCCCCATTGGAAAAAAAAAAAAAAATCACAATTTACTTACAAGTTTTTGTATTTCACATAAAATTCCTCAACTTCTACCTCCTCTCCAGATTCTCTCTGCAATAAAAGAAAATTGAGGCACAAACTTAAAATTCGATACTGGAATATGTCAAAAGCAGTCACACACGTCTGGGAAAGATGAGCCCATGGGAGCCTGGCAGCCCCTGCCCTGGAGACTGACACACTCAGGTACGTGCACACTGTTCCACCCAATGTGCTTGTGATTCTATGGCATGAATCATTTTAACTCCTCCCTAACCACATGCAGCTTCATTCACAACAACCTGACCCCAAACCTGGCTGCCTGCCAAACCCACAGTGTTAAGTAGACGCCAAGTGTACCATTTTCTCAGGCAGCGGCCAATTAGCAACTGCTCTCCTGAATGCCATATGTATTATTTTTGGCTGCCTCATGGCAACTTTACATTGTGGGTTTTGTAATGTTTTAAAATATTTAAAAGACATTTATTTCTCCATATAGTTAATAACTCTAAACAAGAAACCATATAAAAGTAAACCTTGTTCTTATGGTGTAATTCAGTGCATCACTATTCATAGCTTAAGTTTTACTCAGTGGAACAATTAAAATCTCTCAGACAAGATGTCTCACACACACAGCAGCCAAATAAAATTAACACTTCCAATCCCACATTTAGGTGGGTTAAAATCGCGATGCACGTCCTCCAAGTCAAGAGTTTTGGTGGCCAGACGGCTGCCAGAGACACTAAAGACAACACCAAATTATGGCTCAGACATCCCTATCTCTCCCTTTTTGCTTTTAGTGTGGGGCTGTTAAACAATTCAGAAGATGTCATGTTCTTACAAAAGTTTGCACAGAAAAAGCAGAGATATAGATCATAAACATTTTTTATCCATGTTTCAGCAAGTTCTTTTATGCCGCTACAAAACCCCTCCAAGCCTGCCTGCCAGGAGGCTCATGCATGGGTGCCATGTGACTTCGTTGATCTGGGAAGCAGATGAAGATAAGTAGGGACATGGTATAGACTGAACAGAAGAGCAGGCATCAAGGATGACACCAGCTTTCAAAGGTACCAGGGTTGATCTTCATCTATAATGTTCAAACCAAGGATAAAGACTATAATTTAATTAGGATTCCTTCATAACTTCTATCAGTTTCAATCATGTCTACATTTTACACTGCTTCTTACCAATGAGGAGCCTAGATATTCTAATATGTGGTCAACATCTATCAACATCTGGTTTTACTCTAGTGGGTCATGAAAGTTCCTAACTAGAAAGCAACAAATCCAGCTAATGTTTACCCCAAATGAAAACAAATGATTGCTTATACCTTTAGAGGCAGCACACAAACCCAGGTCAATTCACTGTGTCAAATGACACTCCATCTAGGACTTGACCCATCATTTCTAAACACAGTATTTTCTCATCCTACTTCTGTTCAAGGTACTGTTACAAGAATACAGAATTAGGGACTCCAGCAGAAAACTAAAGATTAAAATAGCCAGCCAGGAAAAGTGGTAGATTTTACAGCATGTCCTAAAACTCAACCTCAAAGTAGAACTAAAGTAACCATGCTCTTACAACATGGGGTACATTCCATATTTCTTTGAAATAATTCTTCAAAATGACATGTCTTCCAGGTGAGGTCAAAC